>JAFREQ010000209.1:0-298668 GCA_025331565.1 Holacanthus passer | reverse complement strand
AAAAATCTGAAATTGTCTTGCAGTAACCCACTTTCAGTTTTCACTGTTAAGGCATGGCAAATTGTTCAAAAACTTGAGGGTCGTTCTCAACTGACCTCATTATTTACACCTCTGTGTGGTAATCCTCTCTTCCCACCTGGAACGACAGATTCCGGATTTCAGGTTTGGGCAACTAAAGGGATTTCTGTTCTTTCAGACTTAATGGATGGGCCCTCTATGTTGTCCTTTGATCAAATGGTTGCTAAATATGATATCAAGAGACCGGATTTTTCCGCTATTTACAAGTGAGAGACTATGTTCGGAGGAAAACGTCATTACTTTCAGATCAATCTATTTCTGACTTTGAAAAACAATTATTTTTGCCCAGGTTTAAGACCTCTATAAAGTCCTCTTACACCTTACTAAAAGAATGTGCCAACACTAGCACTATTCATTTAAGAGGGCTATGGGAGAGGGAATTAGGGATGGAAATAAATGATGATGATTGGGACAATATCTGGAGAAATGCAAACTCTTTAAGTGTCTGTAATCGGGTAAAAGCTTTACAACTTAAAATCTTACATCGAGCGCATATTTCCCCCTCTCAACGTCACAAATTTAATTCGGACCTTTCTCCGTTATGCCCCAAATGTAAAATTGAAGTGGGCACTCTTACTCATTGTTACTGGTCCTGTAGAAAAATACAATACTTTTGGTATGTCGTAAAATGTGAACTGGATAAAATATTCTCAATATCTGCTACTACAGATTGTAACCCATTGACCATGTTGCTTGGAATAACAGATGTCACTATCATTGGAAAACATGAAAGACAACTCTATAGGATGCTTACATTTTGTGCAAGGAAATGTGTTCTTCTGAACTGGATTATGGACAAAGTACCGTCTAAAACCCAGTGGCATCGGACAGTACTTGAGTATGTGTCCTTGGATTATTTAACCAGCAAGTTACACAGCAGAGATCACGTGTTTCACAAAACGTGGGACCCTTTTATATCATACATTGGCCTGGACATTTCTGCTATCTTGCATAGAGGCGTAATGTGAACTCATTTATATTACAGTTTTATATTGACTGACTCTGAGTTTTCCACCTGTTTTTGATTTGAGCCGGAATGTTCTGTTTTCTTGTTTTGTTCTTTTTCTTTTCTATAAACAAAAAAACCAATAAACATATATTGAAAAAAAAAAAAACATCCCACCTGATGAAGACCCTGGAGCGGCTGGTCCTCGCCCATCTCCGCCCCCTGGTGGGTCCATCGACGGACCCACTGCAGTTCCCCTATCAACCTGGCATCGGGGTGGACGACGCCGTCGTCTTCCTCCAGCACAGAGCCCTCTCTCCCCTGGAGAAACCTGGGAGCACTGTGAGAATCATGTTCTTTGATTTCTCCAGTGCATTCAACACCATCCAGCCAGCACTTCTGAGGGACAAGCTGGAGAACACAGGGGAGGACCTGCACCTCACACCCTGGTTTCTGGACTACCTCACCAACCGTCCACCGTATGTGGATACAGGACTGTCGGTCCTGGCTCCGTTCCTCTTCACCCTCTACACTGCAGACTTTTCATACAACTCTCCAACCTGTCACCTGCAGAAGTTCTCTGATGACTGTGCCATCGTCGGCCTCATCGCAGATGGGGACGACAGGGAATACAGAGGACTGACACAGGACTTTATGGACTGGTGCCAGCGGAACCGCCTCCAGATCAACGTGGGGAAAACCAAGGAACTGGTGGTGGATTTCCGCAGGCGCACTCACTCCCCTCCAACACCAGTGAACATCCAGGGAATGGACATTGAGATGGTGACATCTTATAAGTACCTGGGTGTTCACCTCAACAACAGACTGGACTGGACTGGACAACACTGCTGCACTTTACAGGGAGGGTCAGAGCAGACTCTATCTGCTCAGGAGACTGAGGTCTTTTGGAGTGCAAGGGGCGCTCCTGAAGACCTTCTACGACACTGTTGTGGCATCAGCCATTTTCCACGGAGTAACTTGCTGGGGCAGCAGCATTTCAGCTGTGGACAGGAAGAGACTGGACAAACTGATGAAGAAGGCCAGCTCTGCACTGGGTTGCCCCCTGGACCCAGTGGAGGTGGTGGGAGAGAGGAGGAGGATGGCTGAGCTTTCACTCATTCTATTCAAGGTACAATATTTTCTATTGTAATGTATAGTCCTCTCCAGCCCCTATAAGGTGATGTTTAGCTTTCCTGTGGAATGTGAACCTATGTTTTCCTTAGACTAAGGGAACAAGGCCACGTCAGAGGACTTAAGATAAAGAAAGTTCCATAGGCTAGATGACATTTTGACAGCCATTAGCAGATGTCTGATTTACTATCTGTGTGTAGAAGGTGGGGTTCTGGGGGACAAAGAAACCACATATAATGTTAGTAGTTTGGGCTGAAAGAGAGAGATCTCACAATTGGCAGCAGAGACTCTCAGATTCGGCCGGTTGCTCTTTTCTTTTGTAATAAAGTCTTTTTATATACAAGTGAAGACGTGTCGTCAGTGGTCACTTCTTTTCATCAAACACATCAAGAAACAACAGTATTTTAGTATTTAATATTTCAGATCTTTTGTTAATATGGTCTTTTTAGCCTTCTTAAACTGCTTTGTGGACTATTTAACTGCTTCTCTCCCCTTTGCTGCTGTAACTTGTGAATTTCCCCACTGTGGGACGAATAAAGCTTTATCTTATCTTATCTCATGGTCTGAAGTCAGTCACTCAAACAGTTGAGCTACTGAGCTTCGAGGCCCTCGGGCCCATTTCAAGCCTGATATTGAGAATGTGTTAAACCAAGTGCAGACTTGATCTGACTCAGCTGTGTTGAGTCTTTCCTCAGTCTCACTGTTGACTGGATATATGTTTGTGCAAAGTCACTGGAAGAAGAAAGACCATGAAAGGTGCCGCTGTTTCCTCTTTGTTTCTGACTTTATATCTGTTTTATTTCTTGTGTTCTTTATTTCTGATAACAAAGTCACTGGAAGAACAAAGACAAAGACAAAGACATGTGGCCCTTGGATCAGCAGCCTGTGAGAAGACCAAGATCAGCAGCCTGGGAGAAGACCAACATGAGTTTGTCTCTGAGCTTTACTCAACACTTGATGTTTGTTTAGCACCTTTTAAACCTGATGTTGTAAAATAAATGAACTGAAACAACTGAAAATACTGAAGGGTTTCTCTCACCAAACAAACCTGCATGTGAAGAGCTGCCTCTCAAGAAGGAAGAGGGAGAGTCCACTGCTATTTATACCTGGGGGAGCCAGGGCTGAACTGAGTGAGTGTTTGGTTGTGAGTGAATGAACAACCATGAACAGTCTCATCAGCCATTCATCCATTTAGAGTCACAATCGGTCGGCCAATAAAAAAATAAATAAAGGGTTGTTCACCACGGTCTCCTCCAGGCCCTTCAGGTCGTCTCTAGACAGGAAACAGAGATGTTCAACCAACATTGATCAAACACACAACATGAGATGAACAGAGTCAGAGTTCAGAGGGACCCACATGAGTTTCTGTAACTTTGAATCCTTCTCCTGCTCCTCAGCCTTCAGTTTGTCATAGTCGGACATGAGTCTCTCCTGCTCCAGTCACAGACCCTGGTTCAGACTGAGAGGACAATGAGAGGGAATCATGACAAAACTGACTGATCAATCATTCAATGATGAAACAGTCAAACACCAAAACTGATGAGAAACACTTTGAAAAGCTCAGGCTGGGATTGAACCCACAACCTTCGGTGTTCAGGTCAGACACTCATCTGACTGAGCCATCAGTTCTCACAGTATTGACATGTTCTCTTCTCTCATTAGAGATTGATGAGTAAAGACTAACTGAAGTCAAGCAAGTTCATCTTTACTCATCTATCTATATTGAAGAGAACATGTTGGTCCTGTCAGAACTGGTGGCTCAGTCAGATGAGTGTCTGACTCAAACACTGAAGGTTGAGGGTTCAAACCTGACACATTTCTTAATTTTCCTTTCAGTAACAAGCAATAAATACAACAAGGAACCAAGCTTGGAATCCTCTGAAGAGTCTTTGAAGTTCAGTAGCTCAGTTGTTTCAGTGACTGACTTCAGGCTGGAAAGTTGAAGGTTCAAACCTCAGTTGGTCTTTATCTTCTTTAGTTTGTCTTTACTCATCTGTCTATATTGAAGAGGACTTATTAAGCCAGTGAGAACTGGCTCACTGTGAGAGACTCATGTCGAGCCTTTATTTTTTTTTTTATTGGCCGACCGATTGTGACTCTAAATGGATGAATGGCTGATGAGACTGTTCATGGTTGTTCATTCACTCACAACCAAACACTCACTCAGTTCAGCCCTGGCTCCCCCAGGTATAAATAGCAGTGGACTCTCCCTCTTCCTTCTTGAGAGGCAGCTCTTCACATGCAGGTTTGTTTGGTGAGAGAAACCCTTCAGTATTTTCAGTTGTTTCAACTCATTTATTTTACAACATCAGGTTTAAAAGGTGCTAAACAAACATCAAGTGTTGAGTAAAGCTCAGAGACAAACTCATGTTGGTCTTCTCCCAGGCTGCTGATCTTGGTCTTCTCACAGGCTGCTGATCCAAGGGCCACATGTCTTTGTCTTTGTCTTTGTTCTTCCAGTGACTTTGTTATCAGAAATAAAGAACACAAGAAATAAAACAGATATAAAGTCAGATATAAAGTAAAACAGCTGCACCTTTCATGGTCTTTCTTCTTCCAGTGACTTTGCACAAACATATATCCAGTCAACAGTGAGACTGAGGAAAGACTCAACACAGCTGAGTCACATCAAGTCTGCACTTGGTTTAACACATTCTCAATATCAGGCTTGAAATGGGCCCGAGGGCCTCGAAGCTCAGTAGCTCAACTGTTTGAGTGACTGACTTCAGACCATGAGGTAAAATAAGATAAGATAAAGCTTTATTCGTCCCACAGTGGGGAAATTCACAAGTTACAGCAGCAAAGGGGAGAGAAGCAGTTAAATAGTCCACAAAGCAGTTTAAGAAGGCTAAAAAGACCATATTAACAAAAGATCTGAAATATTAAATACTAAAATACTGTTGTTTCTTGATGTGTTTGATGAAAAGAAGTGACCACTGATGACACGTCTTCACTTGTATATAAAAAGACTTTATTACAAAAGAAAAGAGCAATGTCAGGAACCGGCCGAATCTGAGAGTCTCTGCTGCCAATTGTGAGATCTCTCTCTATCAGCCCAAACTACTAACATTATATGTGGTTTCTTTGTCCCCCAGAACCCCACCTTCTACACACAGATAGTAAATCAGACATCTGCTAATGGCTGTCAAAATGTCATCTAGCCTATGGAACTTTCTTTATCTTAAGTCCTGTGACGTGGCCTTGTTCCCTTAGTCTAAGGAAAACATAGGTTCACATTCCACAGGAAAGCTAAACATCACCTTATAGGGGCTGGAGAGGACTATACATTACAATAGAAAATGTTGTACCTTGAATAGAATGAGTGAAAGCTCGGCCATCCTCCTCCTCTCTCCCACCACCTCCACTGGGTCCAGGGGGCAACCCAGCGCAGAGCTGGCCTTCTTCATCAGTCTGTCCAGTCTCTTCCTGTCCACAGCTGAAATGCTGCTGCCCCAGCAAGTTACTCCGTGGAAAATGGCTGATGCCACAACAGTGTCGCAGAAGGTCTTCAGGAGCGCCCCTTGCACTCTAAAAGACCTCAGTCTCCTGAGCAGATAGAGTCTGCTCTGACCCTCCCTGTAAAGTGCAGCAGGGTTGTCAGTCCAGTCCAGTCTGTTGTTGAGGTGAACACCCAGGTACTTGTAAGATGTCACCATCTCAATGTCCATTCCCTGGATGTTCACTGGTGTTGGAGGGGAGTGAGTGCGTCTGCAAAAATCCACCACCAGTTCCTTGCTTTTCCCCATGTTGATCTGGAGGCGGTTCTGCTGGCACCAGTCCATAAAGTCCTGTGTCAGTCCTCTGTATTCCCTGTCGTCCCCATCTGTGATGAGGCCGACGATGGCAGAGTCATCAGAGAACTTCTGCAGGTGACAGGTTGGAGAGTTGTATGAAAAGTCTGCAGTGTTGAGGGTGAAGAGGAACGGACGGGGCCCCGTACTGCAGACAACTGTGTCGGACACACAGTCCTGTGTCCACATACTGTGGACGGTTGGTGAGGTAGTCCAGAACCCAGGGTGTGAGGTGCAGGTCCACCCCTGTGTTCTCCAGCTTGTCCCTCAGAAGTGCTGGCTGGATGGTGTTGAATGCACTGGAGAAATCAAAGAACATGATTCTCACAGTGCTCCCAGGTTTCTCCAGGGGAGAGAGGGCTCTGTGCTGGAGGAAGACGACGGCGTCGTCCACCCCGATGCCAGGTTGATAGGGGAACTGAAGTGGGTCCGTCGATGGACCCACCAGGGGGCGGAGACGGGCGAGGACCAGCCGCTCCAGGGTCTTCATCAGGTGGGATGTTAATGCCACCGGCCTGTAGCTGCTGAGGTCCATGGTTGAAGTCCCCGGAGAGGAGAAGGAGGGCCTGGGGATGTTGGGTCTGCAGCCGGCCCGTGACAGAGTGGATGACGTCACAGGCCGCATCGGCGTTAGCAGAGGGGGGAAATATACGCAGCTATCGCAATAACATGCTAACGGCTAACAGTTCAATGTCCTCACAGCAGAGTTGCTCCTTAATAGTGATGTGCCCAGAGTTACACCATCCATCATTCACAAACACTGCCAGCCCTCCTCCTTTCCTCTCACCGCTCTCCTTCTTCCTGTCCGCCCGCAGCAGTTTAAATCCGTCCAGTGTGACGACCGTGTCCGGGGTCAGCCATGTTTCCGTCAACACCATGACGCTCCACTCCCGGTTCTCCCTCTGGTGTCGGCTCAGCGCCGCTGACTCGTCCATCTTGTTGGGGAGAGCTCTTACATTCCCCGTGGTGATGGACGGGAGGACCGGTCGGTATCTTCTCCTCCTGTCGCGGCGCTGGGCTCCGGCACGGCTCCCCCGTCTTCTCCTCTTTATCTCCCGGGGAACCTCGGGCCTCTCGTCCGGCGGCACCAACAGCTGATCCCGCCTGTAAACAATAGGGCCTCGGCTGCACGTGGAGCCCAGACACGGACGTAAACATTGTAAAAACGGAATGAAAAATGCCAGCTCAAACACTGTCACAATGCTGGACATGTTGATCTGAGCATTCAGTAACTCAAGCACGTGAAAATAGTTAAAAATAGTTTAAAAAACACATAATAAAGAGAAAAAAGCTCAGCGGTGAGCGAGAGCTGCCGCAACTGGGCGCCGCCATCTTGAAATAGGCCGAGGCCTCAAGCCTCAGCTTGACTTTATCTTCTTCAGTTAGTCTTTACTCATCAATCTCTAATGAGAGAAGAGAACATGTTGATACTGTGAGAACTGGTGGCTCAGTCAGATGAGTGTCTGACCTGAACACCGAAGGTTGTGGGTTCAATCCCAGCCTGAGCTTTTCAAACTTTTTGCCTCAGTTCTCTCATTGTTCTTTCAGTTTTGTGAATGATGAATACAAGAAGCGAGCAGTATGTGTTGAGCTTGAGGTATAGCTCAGTCAGATAAGGTCCTGACACCTGAAGGACACCTGAAGGTCTGAGGTGGAAGGATCAAATCCAGCTTATTGCTCAGTCATACTTTTCTGGCTTTGCTCCTCATAAATGCCAAGAAATACAACATCCAACCATCAACTAATGTGAGAGTGAATAGCTCAGTGAATAAGTGAGCGGCACAAGTGGCTCTCAACAAAGTGAGTCTGAGGGCCACGGTTCGAAACCAGACCAAGGAGGCATCTTTTTTTTTTTCAAACTCTTTTTATTTTATAGATGACAAATATGACAAAACAAGACAAAAAGCTTTTTTTTAAAAATAGCTCAGCGGACTGTGGTCGCGTCTCCGGATCTGGAGACGCGACCACAGTCCCTGAGGACTCGAGTTCAAGTCCCCGAGTCCCCAGACTTCAAGTCAGGAATCTGTTGAAGAGAAGAACAAACAATTAGTTTCAAAAAATAAAGTCAAAAAATAAAGTCAAAAAAAAAAAAATACAACTCTAAGACAATTAAAGGCAAACACTAAATACTGGTTTTACAAAGTCATTAAACAAACAAATAGGACTAAAACAATTAAGTATCAGGTACAATATTAAAGCTAATAGCAACATAGCATTATTAAGTATCTTAAACAATCTACAAGAATAACAGAATAAGTTTTTCTAAATCAAGAAGCTCAATCTAAGATATTTGTCTGCTTTTAACATTAAACACAGAAGCTGCTGATACTGAGAATAAACATCTTACCTGAGAAGATGTTCCTTCAGTTTTCTGCTCCTCTTCCTCTCAGATCTCCTCCACTGAGGCTGCACATCTACAAGTGGGAGACAAAGAAAAGTAGAGTCAAACTCAGACAACAACAATACACTTAGATAGAATTTATAGTTCTATTTACATTCAGCATGAACTCTGGAAAGTGGACTGACCTGAGACTCTTCCACAGCTCCCACAGACCACACGTGGAAGAACTGGTCCGACTGCGACCGTCTGTACCTTCAAACACAAAATAAACAGTTAGATTTTTGAGCTTCATTCATTTCAATGGTGGACATTGAAATAAACATCTTACCAGAGAAGATGTTCCTTCAGCTGCTCTGGAAAATGTTCCTCTTCTTCCAACATCTCCTCCATTCAGGCTGCACATCTACAAGAGGGAGACAAAAACTTACACAATACAAATAAAATAAAAAATCTCTGTCAGGAATGAAAGCAAACACTTCACCACTGAACTAACAACCATGAGAGTCAAGGAGTCTTTTTGAGCTGGTAAGAGTGAGAATAAAAATCCTACCAGAGAAGATGTTCCTTCAGTTTTCTGCTCCTCTTCTATACGACTCCCTCCCAGCACAGAGACACAAGTGTCTTTCTTGCTCCTGGTTTATTGGAGCTTCTCCAAATCCACTGTAAAACTACACAATAGAAATGAGACAACACAAACACAATGTCAACACAAACAACATGTGAATCATGTCAACAACATTTCAGTCACATTAAATAACAGGACAACATCATAACACCATACAGAGCAGTAAAACAAACAAAACAGTGGCACAAAAGAAACAGGACAAGACAAAAAAGAGTTCCTGCAAACACATCAGAAACTAACAAAGTACAACATTGTTCACCTCCTCTCCCAAGATACACAGGGGCTGTGTCGGTGTCCTCTTCCTCCTGAAATCAATCATCTCGGTCTCAGCCACGTTCAGGCGATTTCTTGCAGATGACTGGTTGTACTGGAAGTCAGAGGTGAACAGAAACGGAGACAGAACAGTTCACAATACTCACCAGTGTATCAGACAGAGCTGCCCAATCAGACAAACTGTGGTCTGTGTCAGGTCGGCGGTGATCCAGGAGACGGTCGGCTCGTCCACACTCACCTCACTGAGGAGTTGTGGCTGGATGGTGTTGAATGCACTAGAAAAATCAAAGAATTCAATTCAAAAAACTATTTATCCCTGAGGAGCAATTTAAGACACAGAGAAGTGAAGCAAACAAAAGCAAAAGCAAAACAACGGCAGCTTTAAAATGAACAGTGAGTGTGATTCTTACAGAGCATCTGCTTCCATCCAGGTGTGAGTGAGCTCTGCAGCAGGTAGATGGCAGCAAACTGCAGAGGGGTGGAGTCCAGCTCAACAGGGGCTTGAGGGAATAACTTACCTCATTGGCTGCAAAAACAAAGAACTTACCTCATTGGCTGCAAATTGGCTGCAAAAACAAAGAACTTACCTCATTGGCTGCAAAAACAAAGAACTTACCTCATTGGCTGCAAAAACAAAGAACTTACCTCGTTGGCCACATGCTACAAAAGGGAACAGTCTTCCAAGGTGTGACAAACTTACTTACAGAAGTCAGGATTGTTGAATGCAGGTGATGTGAGATTTACTCATCCCCGACCAGACTTGAAATGTGACTTCAAAAGAAATTGCCCTGTTAGAAAATCCATATGCAGCACATGCAACATGGATGTAAGTCCATGTTGGACATTGACTTACCAAAGTTGGACATTGACTTACCATTCCACTATGGCAGACTTACCATTCACACGTTCCCAAAAGTCCACTGGAGCCGGCAGATGTTCCACTGGAGCCCAGGTGGAGACCTGGACAGATCCAGAGCACTGTGACACACAAAGGAAACACTTACCCACTCAGACTGTATCTACTCAGCAGGCGGCTGTCTGTGGAAATGAAGCTGGTGAGGAGAGCGGATGAGACCGTGAGCAGCAGAGGACATGTACAGACACATGAGCGTGAGACATTAGAGACTGAACCTGGAAGAACACAGCTGAAAGATAACGCTCAGCCATATTCTGTACACACAGCATGATGCTTACCTCTCCTCATGCTGCAGAAGGTGAAGGAGGAGCTACAGAGGATGGAGAGATGCATCCTATTCCCTCCTCACTGCCTGTAGGCACCAAGGTCCTATCACACTTTGTTTCCTGAGACTTACCCAGGTTGTTTTCTCCTGACTGGATCTTTGCTTGTGTCGTATCTACTCTCAGATGAACGTCGCTTTGGATGAAAGCATCTGTTCAATGAACCTGTAGAAGTGCAGAGGCTGAACGAGGCACGCTGCGTGGAGGAAGGGATTCAAGCGTCTCCGAGCAAGATGGAGGACATGAGGACAGAGACAGCAGCTGACACAGAACTGCAGTCTGTCATGACACTGAAAGAGAGGACGGTCTGAACATATAAGATGTGAGAGCAAACGTCCAGGTGAAGTCAGAGCTGTCAGAAAAAGAAGAACTCCTCAAGCATGAAGATCCTGTAACGACTCTGATGAGCTGCAGGTTCAGTCCTTTCACAGCTGTGAGAGAGAAGGACAGGAAGGAGGAGAACAGGTCATTACTTCACCCGCCGCCAGGGGGCCACACCCTTACCTGCACTACGACCTGGAGACGTTGTGGAGAGACAGTAGAAGAAAAGTGTTGACGCAGATGTTGACAATGTTTTGAGTTTACATTGGTCTATGAAGAACTGTCAACCCACTATTGTGAATAAAAAATGAAATGAAATCTCTCAATTAACCTCAAACACAAACACATGCGACTTAAATGAAAATATTTTAAACCTGAAACAGATGAAACATTAAATTATTGAGCAAATAGAAACATCACTTGACGTCATAATGTCCAAGTTATTTGAGGCTTTGTCCTGAAAAGTTCATCTTTAAAACCGTCTCACCTGTTTCTGTGTTTTCGCTCCCACGCGCTCCGACACGTGGTCATTTGTGGTGGTCACGTGACGTCAGTTAACAGCCGAGTTTTCACTAATTCCCTGCAAACACACACAGACACACACGTGGCTTTGTTGTTGCTGGTTTATTGAAGCTTCTCCTTCAAACCCACAGTGAAAACTACACACAGGAGAAACAACACAAACACGATGTCAACACAAACATTTCACCAAAGTTAAAACAGACAAATAAATAACTGACCTCGTTGTTTGCAGGACACAAAGAGAAAAGTCTTCGAGGTGTCCGACACAAACTTTTCCTGCAGGATGGATCCGTGATTACTGAGCGGCTGCAGGTGATGAGAGATGTACTCACGCGAGAACAGCCGAGACTTGAAATGTGACTTCAAAATAAAAGCACCGCTGCTCGCACCAAACCAGTATATATTATATATTATATATAATATGCACCAAACGAAATAAAGAATAACTGTGTGCAACACAACAAACTTCAATAAATTCTCAGTTTTACATGAAAAAACAACACAATGACAACAATTACACTCCGAGATCCACAAGTGTGAAGACTGAAACCTGCAACAAATGAAATGAGTTAAAAAATCAGACAACAATAAAAGAATATATTATTCTCAGAAAAATCTTGAAGTAGTAATTTTGACTCATGCAGATGTTTTCACTTTCATGTGCAACAAGGAAACTCATAAAATGACATATGAAACATGAAGTGAGCAGCAGCAAACTATAGTCTCCTGAAATGTTCACATTGTTCATTGGCTGATTATCATC
This sequence comes from Holacanthus passer, assembly GCA_025331565.1. NCBI lineage: Eukaryota > Metazoa > Chordata > Actinopteri > Pomacanthidae > Holacanthus > Holacanthus passer. Next base: position 286,638 of record JAFREQ010000209.1, on the reverse strand, counting down.
CAGGTGAGTGTCTGCAGGTGAATGTTACACTGGTTAAATTTGACTATAATCAGCAGGTAAACACTGAACACTTGATTTGCTCTGTTGGTGTTAATAACATCACAACACATACATTTAAATTCACTTGAGTCCCACTCACCCAAATGTTTGTAGCACGTGCTCCATCCTTGGTCCTCCAGGTAAAAGGGCCAAACAGGAAGTGGAAGAGTCCAATTAGGTTTATAGAAGAGGGAAGCCAGACTGTACCAAGTGTGGTGGAGACAGCTGCTGTGGAAAGAAGCACAAACAGCAGATATGGTGAATATGTGTTGATGTAAGTGCAGCAGGAAGAATGTTATTCTTGTTTTTGCATTGAAATATTGTTTGTACTGTCTCTATTTATTATTTATTTCCACAACTTCAGCAAAAGAAATCCATTTACACTATAAATGTATTTTTTTACATTTTTAATTGTTTTAAATCACATCTTATTTTATTGCTACAATATATGTTCAGATGTGTGCATAGCTAATTTTTCAAAGGTCTCACAACTTTGCTCGAACAAGCAGAGAAAAATTTAAAGTTTAGTTTTGTTTGATGTAAAACAGATCTACAATACTGTTTGATAAACTGAATTTCAAAATAATGTTGAATTTCATTTCTTGATCAACACACATGCATTTGTGTATATTAGCCACAGTAAAATGTTAATTATTAACATTAAGACAAAAAAAAAACAGGAATGTGTTTTGGCAATTTCTGTTGAATAAAGAAAGTCAAACATTGTCTTTCATGAATGGTTTAATTCAGCATCTGCACATGAACTCACAACAAGAACAAGAACATGCTGAGGTCAAAAGGTCTCAAAATGGAGACAAAAACATCTTTTCACAAGACAACTTTCCAAGGAAACTTTCATCAGTCAAACTCATGAACACATTAGAATCATGCTGCACAAAAATCAGTCAGATGCAGCAAAGAAAGTAAAATCACAATCATCAACAAATGGTGGCTTCCTTTCTGAAAGTGGAGGATGAGTCTTTTCAGGGATGTTTGTGGATTCATTACTTCAAAATGCTAAAACTGCACAACGAGGCTGTTCATGGTTGAAAAACTACAAAATGAGCTGCTGCTTCATTGGTCCTTTCTTCCTTTAGTGTCTGCAACGACTTGCAACTCGTCACTGAGGTTTGTTCATGATGAAGCAGTTTCGGTCACAGGTGTCTTTTTCTGAATGAAACAGCTTTTCCCACTGAGTGATGCCTCCTGTCTCTGAGAGGATCTTGGGCCTCACACGCTCAGCCTCAGCACCAGCTCATCCTTTATCTCCACGGGCTTTTTCCTCCTCATGTGCACACCAGCATCAGCAGAGACCATGAGAGGGATGAGGCCTTCATGATCCGGACCCACTCTCCTCCTCCTCCTCCTCCTCCTCTGACCAGCCCGCTGCTGCAGCTCCTCCTGCCCTCCCTGCTCCTCATCTGCTGCCTGGATGGAGCAGGGGGAGCAGAGGAGGAGGACACATGAGCTGCAAACTGTGACTCCTGTTTGTTCTGTTAAAGTGAAGCTGGGATCAAAATACATGATGCATTTATTTATTATGTTGCATTAGATTGAAGTTTTTTTTTTTTACAAACTGAGCAGCTGAAACGTTTTCCTTCTGAATGAAGTCTCATATGAGTTGTTAAAGATTTCTTCCTGTGGTTTCTTTGACCAACTAAATGAAGTCCCTCCTGTTTGGCTTCCATTGTGTTTCTTCCATTCTTTCTGTTTGAACCTGACTGAGGCTCCCTGGTCTCCTCCCAGTCACAACTGTCATCAGTCTCAGGTTCAGAGGAGTCTGAAGTCTTGTCCTCAGGATCTGGTTGTAACCCAGTATCTGGATCAGAGTTCCTGGCCGGTTCTGATCCTCCGCACTCGTCTCCATCAGCTTCTGTTTCCACCTCTTCACTTTGTCTCCGATGAAGCTGTGAGGATGGAGGTTTCTCTTCATCCTCGTCTTCACTCTTCACAGCCACAGGAGTGAATGTGAACTTGGTGCTATGAGCCTCCTGGCCTGGAAGCTGCTCTCCCTCCTGACTGCTCCACAGCTCCTCCTGGTCCAGACTGGGGCTCCACTGCTGCTGCTCCGAGGGAACCTCTTCTTTACTCAGCAGCAGCAGCTGGACATCTGTGGACAACAAAGAAACACACACACACGCACATAAAAGTACTCGTCCTGCAACCTATTATTATTAAAATCATGTAATATAACCTTACATGTCAAGTCTACAATAGCGCACTGTTCTGTAAAGCCTTGTAATTCAGTGTATTTTTCTAAAATATTTCCAATTCAGTGCAAGGGTTGCTTCACAATGTAGATTTATTTCAATGCACATCTCCAACATTATTCTAACACATCCTTTTCAACAATATCAGAATCTATATTCTGTTCAAATAAGTGTTTACAGATATCCAAACCTTAAAAATGAAATAAAAGAATAAATACAAATATTATTTTTTTTAATTTATTTATATTACTATTATTATCATGATTTTATTTCATCCTATTCCCTTTCAATTGTGGGCTTTGTGTATTTAATATCTTACTTTTAATGATAAAAAATATAATGGGTCACTACTATCGTCCGGGCATAGAAAGTGGTTATATTGGAACTAATGCTTGCTTGTTCACACACTCTGTTACAACAGCTCACCTGTTCCTTCCATACTGACAGGAGCAAGAAAAGAGCTGCCAGTGGAGGCGGAGGCGGCCCAGGGACAGCGGTAGCAGCATACGTCATCAACCCAGTGCCATGACTGAACACCGGCCCTCGCGGCCCAAACATCAGACCGGCCCACCGGGAATTGTCCCGGTCCTCCCGATTAGCCACTCCGGGCCTGTTACTGTGTCTATACTTTTTTCCTGCAAGTTTGACGGGGCGGTGCTCTAGCACCCCCTATTAACAAGCCGCCACTGATGAATAGTCAAGTCAGCTTTGTAACAATGCATTTTCCAGTTAACAGTCACCATTATGTTCCCTGTCGGTCTTTAACTAGAGCATACATAAAGCACAAATCGCCAGGAGGTGGCAGTGTTGCATGCCTGAAAAGAAGCTGATGTGCTTTAATAACAGAGAGTAGGAGTCGAAAGCGAAGACGGAAGTACACAGCAGGGCAACCTCTTCTACTTCCTGAATCGCTTTAGTGTGGTGGTATGTTTAGCTAACCCTGTCTCATTTATGAGTCGTTTTTTGATTTGATCAGATGTCAGGTAAACCCCTGAAACGTCCAGGGGTCGGGGTCGGGGTGCTGGTGACAGACCCATCCCACCCAGGCTGTGTTCTCCTGGGAAAACGGAGGTCTGAAGTGGGCAAAGAGACGTACCAGCTCCCCGGTGGCCACCTGGAGTTTGGGTAGGTAAGTTAGCTAGTTAGCAAACTCCTTTCATAAACCTGATACAGGCTATTTATGAATATTAAACAATACCCCATCATCGTTATCATTATGCCGAATGTTCCCAAACACTTCAATAAATATTTAGACTTATTCTATATTTGCATTTTTTACATGTACCTGCCCACAAATACAAATTTGGTTTATTTTGAATGGAGTTTGGTTTAAGGTAGTGAGTGCATGTTGAGATCCTTCATTAAACACAGTCATGTCGAAGGTCCAGCTAGTTGAGGAGTGGAAAGGCAGAAAGGCAGATTTTTCAGTAAAAGCGAATAAGGTCTGAGTTTAGCTATTGAAAGAATACAAACCTGGGTCTTTACTACCATGCCTCAATCAAGAAAATGTATGTGGTGCTCAGACATAATATTGTTCATGGTCACCAGACTGTAAAAGGTCATAAAACCATTACTAAAGGGCAACTTTAGATAGTACATATAGTGTGCAAGGGAAACACAACACCATTGTTAATCTTCCCACGAGTGGCTGTCCAATAAAAAGCACTCCCAGACCAAGGCGTGTAAACTCCAGGCTGCCACAAAGAACCCAAGGGTAACATCTAAAGATTTACAGTGCTCTTTTGCATGGGCTAATGTCAATATTCATGAGTCCACTATCGGACAAACACAGAGCATGTATGCTCTATTTGTATCTGACAGCTCGGAGAAAGCCACTGCTCTTCCCAAGTTTGCTGAAAGCTATGTGAATGAAACAGAAGGCGATTTGAAGAATGCTCCTCCTCCTTGACTTAGATGAATGTGTGATAACATTTGAGATTACATTTATGCAAAAATATATAAAATTCTAAAGGGTTCACAAACTTTCTAGCAGCACTGTAAGACCTGAATCTGATGACTTCCAGTGCATGTGACTCTCATTTATGTCATCGAAAGGGAGACATGGGAGGAATGCGCTTACAGAGAGGTGTTGGAGGAAGCAGGGGTGCGTTTGGTCAACATCTGCTTTGCATCAGTGGTGAACTCCATCAGACTGGAGGAGCAGTACCACTATGTCACCATATTCATGCAAGGAGAACTGGACAGGAAGCGTTCAGGAGAGCCAGAGAACCTGGAGCCTGACAAGAATGAGGGTATATGAAGTGGAACTAATGGTTTTCACATAAAAATATTCCCACCTGAGCAGCTGATGATAAAGAACATGTGGTTGTCTCCCTCCCAGGTTGGACGTGGACACAGTGGGACCAGTTTCCTCCTGAGGAAGAGCTCTTCTTACCTCTAGCCGGTCTGAGACAACAAGGCTTCCAGCCGTTCAGGAACACAGTGACAAACACTGAAACTCTGCTTTGATACTGCCAAAATGATAAAACACACACACCTCTTTTTACATCAGTGGTTAGTTTACATATCAGCTTTCTTTTGAAACCTTGTGTTTTCTGTTGTGGTACATACCATAATATTGCCAATATTATAAACTCTTGTTTATTTTAGGAATTCACAAACGCACACATGAACACAAGATAAATAGGACATATTTAAAGATTTTATTCTGTTTGGGCAAGTTGTTAATGTTCTTTATGTGTCATGATATTCAGTGATTAATAAAACAGACTTTATGACTTAAAGTTTATGAGCAGATATAAACATTTCAGATCATTCAAAGACACTTTACAACAGTTATATAATAGTTTGATCCAAGCATGCACTATTATTTATCAGCAGATACATTTCCATACTAGTTAGCAAAATTTATCAACAAATAAAATCTGCCTTGAATAAGCTTAGAACTAAAAAAAACTAGAACCGTCTTTGAAACTAACTCAAGCCTAAACCGAATACTAGTGCTTATATACACAGCTTTGATTAGTTTCCCTCATGCATTTTATTCCATCTTACATCAGGGTGGAGCCGGTGACGCCCACTGCTAACAGCACAGTCCACAGGGTTGCAGCAGCGGTTGCCACGGCACTACTGAAGGTCTTGTCGTGGGCGTAGGTGATGATGTGCAGGGCTCCGTTGTACGCCTCCTCGCAGGTCGGCTGGATCTGATCCTCTGGAAGCTCGAATGTAGTCTTGTCTCTCAGCTCAAAGGTGTAGGTGAAAGGGATCCCCTGCACCCGAGCCCAGTCTCTGGATGAACCAGAGTTGGGATCTGCAGAAAAAGTGTACAGATGTTCCTTGTGTAACCATCTCAATAAGCTTATCGTAGCGACTTTACTTTGTTTCTGGCACCTCTCAGACTTAAAATACAATCTAGAAACATATCCACGAGCTTGAAGACAACCCCACTGCATCCATGGACTGGTCTCATTTAAATGAATAAGGCTTATTCATGCAATACTAAAGTCAGGTGGAATGTTGCCTTAGAGTCTACAGTTGCTGCATATGGAGCTAATTTTCTGCCAAAACTTAAACAAAACATTTTTTCCCAAATACCCTATGAATGAACACAGTGTGGTTTACAAATTCAAAACACCATTAACAAACTAATACATAATGCTTCAGAAACAATTCTTACAAGTGTAAAAAGAATACTTTGGCACAGGTTCACCAATTTCCTGCAGACTTACACAATACAGCCGGTGAGGTTCCTACGGTGTAGTTCATCCCGTGGATCTTCTTAATGGCCTCTGCTGCACCCATGCCCACTTCCATCTGAGAATTCAGACATTTTGTCATCCAGTTATTGAAATATGCAGACAGTCCAAAGACTTATTTCTTGAGTTCTATTGAATAAAGCCTAATGGCGATTACACATGAAGCAATATTGTTCAGAAAACAGTATTGACATTAAAGGTCACAGTGTACAAAAACAAACATACCTTGCTAACTTTATTTGAAACTGTGAATCATTGTTTTTGGCATCTACACCAGCTCTGTGTGCTATACACTGGATGTTTTCTCTACTAATGAGCACACTCTAGTTTGAGAACACGCTCACGCAACTGGGGGACATCGGGGAGCTGTTTTGAAAGGCAAGAAATGCAGATTTGAACTTTCTGGAACTCAGTATTAATGACAGGAATTGACGGCCAGGACACGTGAGAATGTCAGTGCATGCTTGTAATACTATCTTTGATGTGGTGCACAAACACTGTGGTGGGGGAGTGTAAAACGTTTTTTGCACCTAGTCAGCTGAATATGTAGATATGTGGAGTGAACGCGAGCTGCAACCCAATGTTATTTACAGTTTATTTTCAGGAACATGAAGCTTGAACTGTTTTAAGTTCAAGTTTGAAAGACGTTGCATTCAGAGCTACATAATTTCCTTTAACATAATATTTAGGGGTGGATTTCAATTTTCCCTGTTGCCAGTTATACTTTAATTGCAAATTAATCTGGCAGTGTAATGTGATATTTTTGGGTTCCAGACTATATCCCAAATAATACTGGATATTTGAGGCAGATACTGATTTTTTAGAGTTCATCATCAACTTCCATCCTACCAACAACCAACCCATCATTTTCCACTATCAATGCTTCACAGCTTCTGCCTGTGCTGTTCTGTCTTAGCAGATGAGGAGCAACCATGCATGTGCTGTGTACACTGTACATACTTTGGATAGGGAGGCCAGATGGTTTGAAAGAAGAGCGAAGGAGGCTGGTTACGTCAAAGTAGAGAAACTCTCCCTCAACACAGGAGCAAGTTTACGACACCACTTATCTAATCATTCTTACTTGGCCTCATGTGACAACTCCCTCAGTGGTTGTTTACACTTGACTTGGGTGACACCAAGGACTCTCATCATTAAGACAGATAGGAGCACTAAAGAAGCAGATGGTATCAGTGACTTTGACCCCACAGAATATGAAAACCTGCGACACCTCGCCAGTCAGAATTGGAGAAGTCCCTTTGAAGGGCAAAATGTTTTCAAGTATCTGCAACCTGTTGCCATCTACCATTCAAATGGATTATATATCAAATGAACAATATTAAATCCAAAACCTTGAAATTAATTAATGTACATGCTGAAGTGTGTTTCTCAGATTGTTTTAATTACTGTGTTTTCTGTAATCTAATAATATAATATACTTTATAAATGTAAAAGCATGTAATGATAATCAGGCTATAAAGATGCATATACACTGTATATCCTGATATTATGTAGAATATTGTGTGTGCATGTTGATTCTCAGAAACGTGTAAAATAGGCATCGCTGTATTTGTAGATGTAAATACCAGCTCATCATAGTTGGGGGCTGTGTGGTTGGGGTTTCCATAAGGAATCAGGAGCAGCTGCCCGTAGGAGTGGATGGTGAGGAAACACAGGAAGTCGTCTTTCCGGCTTCCTACGAAATAAGTGACGGCCTGGGCCTCGGGCTCAGACGCGGGTTGACTCCCGTGGTAGATCTCCGAGCAGCAGTTAGTCGATACCCCGATTGCTGTGAAATGTGAAGATGTGGATTAATCGAAATCAACTGCAGTGACACCAGGTCATTTGCTTTGCATGTTCATATCTTATATAAGAAAACTTCACTATAAATGTACAAAGCAGCATTAGCTGATTTTTGACCACTTGGGGAGCTGCACAAACAAACTGTAAACACATCTTTTTATGACCCAGCAGATACAGAGCATAATTTGAATGCCAAAACCAAAGCTGATAAACTTGCGTCACTTAATAGCCAGAACTTTGTCTTCATAATCAGTTTATTTGAAAACATACTCACAGCCCCAGTAGGCCTGGAAGTTGCGGTTGAGATCAGTGCCGTCGCAGTCGCAGCCTACAGGTCCTGGTGACCTGTTCTTCCTCCACAGCCGAGTCTAAATGGGTCACAATGGTCAGTTGGTTAAATTAGCTGCTTCTGATCATTCTATCTATTTAGTAATGAATGAGATGGGACACAAAAATTCTACAAACTGAAATGCAGCCTCGGATTGCAGTTTTTTTTTTCATCCATCTTATTTTGAAAATGAGATGATTCTGTACTTGGGCCATGTTGAGCATCGGAAATCAATTTATTCGCTAATTGAATTGTAGCTCGTTTTACCTTAACTGGCATCGCTTATATACAGTATCATTCTTTCATATCCTGTTCACCTGTGGATTTTTTTGAGGCACAACTCAGAACCCTAGAAAAGTAATTAGAAAAATATCCATCAAATACAAGCACTGACTGTGGCGTTTTTCCAGGAGTACATGTAACCGTCGATGTTGAGCACGGGGGTGACGTAGAAGTCCATGTTCTTCATCATCTCTTCCATTTTTGGGTCTGTTTTGTATTTTTGCAGGATCTGATTTGAGGGAGCAAACAAAAACATCTGGGTCAGATCGATGTATTGAAGAATATGTGCAACAGTTTTTCATATAAATGATGAATCATTTTAAATGCCTGTCTCTTACCTGATTGACAAAGTATTGACAGAAGGCTGGGGCGATCCATTCCCTGGCGTGTATACCACAATCCATCCAGACAGCTTTCTTTTTTGTGCCGGTATTGATGCCAATCTGGAAGATAAATTCTTTTTATTTGGCTACATTCATACACTCCAGTATCCTTCTGGTATTTGCTCAGTTTTGATCTGAAATTAACAGTTAATATGTTGGTTTACCTTGAGTAAGCTAATAACTCTCTTCTCATAGGTCTGTCCGTATTCCACTATGGTCACGACATCACTGTTAGCTTTCGCAATGTCAGTCATCCAGGTGCTGATCTGTAGAGAGGAGCATTGTTACACATTAAGAGTATCTGTGTATGTGTGTGGTGATCTGTCAGAGAAATGTGTGAGAGCAGTGATTGGGCCTCCTCACCTCCGACATGGGATGGTATTTGTAGTAGTCGTATTCCGCTCTGTTGCAAACACCAAAATACATGAGACACATGAGAGGCAATGATTTTTCTGAAGTGCGTCCTACCTCAATAATACCATGTTGTACTTTCAAAAATGTCTCCTCATGCTTAATTATGAAATAACAATAAAAATGGTAATCATGCTGTCCTCTGGACAAAATAACACTTCTGCAACCAATTTTTAAGTATGTAGAAAAGTTTTAAGTAAGCCAGTTGTTTCCAGTTTTTTAAGAAAGACATTAATAATAATAATAAGAATGATAATTAATAATCTACAAACACGGGCTGTTTTGCACTATGGGTACTTTTACTAGTTTAAGAGCTGTTTGCTTATAATACCTCTGTAATTTTTGTACAAATATGGATACAGGACTTTTTCATGTAATGGATTATTTTTATATTTTAGTCTGCTACTGTAAGTAAATTATCTGAACGCTTCTTCCACCTCAAGGATTTGGATTCAAAGGAAACCAAAATTATCTGATCCTACATTAAGTTACTAAATTTGTCTTGTAGACTGCAGGCATTTAATGCAGTTTACCTTCACAGTAACGTCCCCAGCCTTTTTTGTGTTTGCCTTCTCTGAAGAAGTATTTGTCAGTAATATTATGAATAAAACTCACCTCTCCACTGTGGCTACTCCCATCACTGAAAGCAGCACCACAAGGCTCAGTCCCACAGTGTTCAGCATTGTCACTTTGTAAAAGTAAACCCCTTCTTTGCAACTGTCAAATAGACTGACCTCGGGGTGGTACAAGCCTTTATAGAGGACATCCATCAGATAAAGATATACCTTTGTCTCAGCTGCAGATCACTGACAGTGAACACGCTATCGTTGTGTTGGTTAATGTTTAATCGGAGCTGATTACTTAATTCAGCAGAGGTTTTCAGTGTGAAGTGTGAAGCTGGTCTCATCAATGTTTCTCATCAACTTTAGTTATTGAATTAGAATTTGACCAGTTTTCCCAGAGTCAGAAACTAATAAATGCCTTAGGACAGAAAGACTCATCAGAAACACCAGACAAACTCACATGAGACATAGTTCTACATAGTTCATAATCGTTAAATAATAGTAATAAAAAAGTATATGAGACCATTTAAATCATTGCTGCATGTTTTCTTTGGTCAAATAATCCACACCCTTGTCTAACAGTAATAACCTGGTGTTCAGTTACAGTGATATACTGTATATAATAACATAATAAAAACATAATATACTGATTCCAAAAAAATGGATGCTGTGTAAAACAAAAATAAAACAGAAAGGGAAGGGAAGGGGAGATACGGCACAGGGGGAAAATGTGAGCATTTAGTTGGTTAGTTGAGTGGTAATTAGCTTTGCAGCACCTAGTCCAGAATCACTTCTTCTCAAGTGTCAGGGAGTGAAGCTTTGATCAGCATCGTTGTCTGAAAACTCAACTTGAATGAACTATGCAGCAATAAGTGAGACACGAGACAGGCAACCCTGATTCCAAAAAAAGTTGGGACTCAGTTGAAAACAGTACAAAGACAATATATCTAACGTTTGACCTCATCAAATTCATTGATCATTGATTCAAATATCTGCTTATTCTGAATCTGATGGCAGTAACATGTTTCTGTGAAGTTGGGACAGGAGCAACAAAAGACTGTGAAAGTTGTGGACTGATCCAAAAACACCTGTTTGGATCAGTCCACAGGTTCATTGGTAACAGGTGATAGTATCATGATTGGGTATGAAAGGAGCATCCTGGAAAGTTCACAAGCATAGATAGTGCGAGGTTCACCACCTGATTGCACAAGGTTATATAAGAATATTACTAATCGGAAAGTGTCAGTAAACAGTTTGTTTGCATTTTAATATTACTTTAGGAACATAAGAAGGTAAGAAGAAGATAAGATAAGGCAAGTCAAACAATAATAAATAATAACCATGCTAGAGAGCAAAGGTCCACGCAACACTGCACTGCACGTTCATTGGCTTAAGAAAGGAACGTGAGTTTGGGTGGCCAGTTCCCTGTCAAAAACAATCTGTCCTTGATTTTCTGATTTGATTTGTGTTAATGTAGTATACAAGCCAGAAGCAGGATGAACACCTCCCTTCATTTAGAACTTACTTGCGATCCAACTTTGACGACGTCTTTCTTTAGCATTTCGAACATATCTTTTTAACTTTGGTGATCTTTTTCTATCCATCTTGTTCAATTCCAACTGGCGTATGTTGACACACCATATTAGTGACTGATAACGGGTTATTCAGTATTTAAAACACATTAGAGTGCAGTCTTTATAATATATGAGAGGTCTAAGCAAAGTCTCATTCATCAGTGAGGCGGAACTAGTCGGTCAACGTCGTCTGTGCTCAGGTGGACTGCATGACATTGTAGACCAAAACTGATTTAGTTTTCCCTTTTCAAAATAAGCTATAATGGTATCACTGGAGTTCAGTGTAACCATGCTGAAGAGCCCTCATTGTGGTCTTCAGATCCTGCTTTTTGGTGCAAAATTGCCGTAATATTTCTACACTACAGCTCCCAAAGATCACCTGTGACGCAGATCAATGATAAGCTGTCCTGTTACAGTAGTGTCTCAGTTTTCACAACAGAGGTTCAATTGTACTCATTTTTTTTTTTTACATAAAACGTCACTAATATTTTGACCTCAAAATATCACATACCTCACAAAATGAAAACACCTCAAATTATGTAAATACACCACATCTTTATTACTGTTAATATAGATGATGTGGTTTACAGTCTGACTTTACACTAAATCCACATTCATACAAGGCAAAATAGTGATTGTAATGTGCTTGTACTTGCTTTTTATGCACTGCCTCGACTACAAAGTTTGTATTTAAGACACCAAACATTAGATGCTTGAGTCACTTTCCTCTTTATGCTACAGCAATATTTTAATGCTGCAAAGAAACTGCTTTCAAGCAACTTGTAACTTGTGCTGAGGTAGCTGATTCTGGGGTCCGTACATGTGATCAATCACTTTGCACCTTTTATTTTAGCATTTTGTGTTTAAAAGGTAGAATTTAGCAACAACTGTTCTCAAGCTTAAATGTAAAATTAGATTTGCTGCCATTATAGGGAGGTCCGCTTTGACAGACATTGTGGTTTGTGGAGATCTTTCATGTAACATGTGACCAGCAGATGTCAGTACAATGCTGAGTTTAGATTTAGATTAAAACTTTTAGTTAATCAGAGGGAAATATAGGCAGAGGCAGGGTGCTTGCAAACACCTGTACACCCAGTAAAGAAGCATACACCTGAATATCAGAAGTGAACAGTCTCTAATAACAACCTGGTGAATGTAGGTGTTATGTTGTCACCTCATCATTAATATAATCTGATATTCTTGGCAGGTCCTCACCAACATCCGCTCTTGTGCTTTTTAATCCAAGTTTTGGCCCATGGAGATTAATTAGTGCAGGAGTGCAGTGAGCTCTCATTCTTTCTGCTACGTGCTTAAACCCTGACAGTCAAATGCGTGACTGAACCCAAGCATTTGACTTGAACCCAAGTATTTTCTCCCAACATGTGCATCACGTCTATCCACAAGCCGCTCATAAGATATAGAGACAAGACCTGTCTCAGCTTCAGTGCTGTGTGCACTAACCCAGGATGTGTGTGTAAATGCATGTGTGTGTGTGTGTGTGTGTGTGTGTGTGTGTGTGTGTCCCGGACAGAGAATCAAAGCAAACATCATAGGCTGTTTCTTCATAATGATGGATGAAAGGACTAATGGTTTTGGATGGGAGAGGCAGGCCGCTATGTTGCACTCAGACACAAGCTTACAATGTGTGTATGCAAACCCATACTGTTAACGGTAATCTCACCGATTGCATCTCAAAGTTTAGTTCAGGGAACATGCAGAGATAAGATAGTATTCTTTGGAATTAGAGCTGAATTTAATTCCTACTTTTCTGTGCTCAAACATTCTCTCCGGTCTTGTTTGGGACTTAAACACATTCATTCAGCCAAACATTTGCATCACCTGACAGTTTTCTTGTAATATTTTATGGTCACTCCGGCAAGTTTATTTGAGTATTAGACTCTTTGTTTTATGAAGCGCGGTTAACTTGGAAAGCATGTGGTGAGAAAAAGCTGTGTCAACATCTGGACGGACTGCAAAGCTGAGGGTTACAGGCAGGTTTTTGGTGCAAACATTCCTGAGAGGCCTTAGGGTTTTTATGGGTCACGGGGTTGTTGAAGTTTCTGCTGGTGCTGCAATGACATGCAAGAGTATGGGTTTGTCATTGTTTCAGTCTCACAGCTTCATTACTCTGGAAATGTGTTCCATATTAGTATTTCTTCTGCTCATCCTCACCAGAAAAACGGTTGTGTGGGTTGTCTGTGCAAGCAGCTTATTACAACCCGGTTTATTGTTAGGTAGTGACCTGTAGAAAGTCAGGTGACATAGCACAAAGAACAAGAGAGTCTGCCTACGGAGGAGGATGGATGTGTCAGACACACCCAGACTTACACCCAGGAGACAGATGAAACCAAAAGTCAATGTTGACTTATTTTAACTGATGTAACCTACTTAACTTACATAATGCAGTAACATACTTATTCTAACCCAAACCACAACCTAACCAAGTAGTTTTGGCACATAAACCAAACTGCAACCTTTTCACAACATTAAGCATGTGGCAACAATCGCTGGTACTCTCCATTCAATTTTGTAATATATGTCATTTTGGGAATCATCGACAATCGACCTATTCAGTCATTTATATGTGAGGACATGTATTTTTCAAAAGTTTGATTTCCAGTTATGGGAGATTATTTACTTTGAGAGAACAGGGTACAAAACGTGCCATTTTTGAGCTGGATTTAGTTTTATTTAAACAAAAGGCACAAACCAAATTCAGTATTATAATAATTAATAGATTGAATTAGAAGAATGCGATCAAAAGATGTATATTAATCTCACGTCTGTACATTAAAAATGAAGCTAAAGCAACAATATATAACTTAGTGAGCTTTAGAGGTGCTGGTAACTCTAGCTTCATATTTAATGAACCGATATGAGAGTGGTATCTATCTTCTCACTGAACTCTTGACAAGAAAGCAAATAAGTGCATGTCTCAAACTATTCCTTTAAGTATGAAGCTGCAGCCAGGAGACAGTTGGTTTGCTTGGCTTAGCATAAAGACTGGCGGCAGGGGGAAACAGCAGGTCTGGCTCTAGGTCATAACAGACAGTAATGTAAAGATGACAATTTGTGTTAATTACTGAGCTTCACATGTGCTGGAAGGCAGATTTTCTTTGCCTTTGGACAGAAACAAGCTAAGTTTTTCTGCCTGCTTCCCATCCATGTGATAATTACATCACAGGATTAGGGGAACATCCTTGGGCGACAAAGAAAGCCTAACCAAGAAGTCAAAAGAAATTACACACACACTCCTATTAAGGTAGATTTTCTCTCATGTGGGAAGGTTTCACTTTGTCATTTACTGCTCAACAACATGTCTGTCTGCACTTGAGGACATAATAATAATAATGAGACAAGCGATTCCAGGCCTCATTATAATGCATACATAGACTGGGGTGATATTAATTCTCTAGAGAAATTAAATTAAATCTTTACTTTGCAGGTGAGCCTCTGAAACCCTTTAAGGACCCTAGAACTTTGAGAACACTATAGCTTGAGTGCAGCGAGGCTTTGGCAGCAAACACATCCCACAAATCCCATCAGTGTGAGAAGCAGATTGCTGATGATACACTTCACGTCGTCTAGGGTTTCGTAAATGTTCTCATGCCAGGGACTATTATACACAGTGAATGCACAGTGGGCAACAGGCCCTCATTTGATAAGGTTTTATCTTAGGTTATGCCATTTTGATTTGATTTGACTCAACATATACAAGACACAGATTCAGTTCAACATGGGACCTGGCCATGGAAAGACAAAATATCTAATATGAAGCAAAATAGAAAAAATATAGATAGCACTTAACACAATGTATTATGCATGTAAGTGAAACATGACATTAAAAGTTAACTTATATTGATCTGATTCATGATAACAAAGCACCATCTGCTATGTTACAAACGTTGTGTCTCCACTCAGCAGAGTTGCATTCATACAGTATAATCACGCACAATTTCAGTGCCACAATGCAGCAACCAAAAACTTAAAGGACACTTCTCCTGTTTCAAGCTTTAGGAAAGTTTGGTGTACACTCATTAGGATTGACTGAGCTGTACTAGGGCTCTCATGAATTCTTAAAATGGGCGGACTGACATTCCCTTTTACACTCATCAGTAGCTGTAGTGCTTTAGTGCTGTGGATTTCTACACAAGTAATTCCTGGAAAATAAAATACCAACAAAATGCATCTCCTGGAGCCAGATGTTTTGACACCCTAGAGTTTTGGAAGGCGATTAGTTCCCCATCTCATCAGACATGCTGGTTATGACCTGTGTGAAGACCTTGATGCAGTGAAAATCAATATGAAGCAGCTGCCAAAATCACAGCAACAGAGGTTTGAGAGGAAGCAGAAGGGAGAGACTTCTGGCATCCCTTCAATAAGCCTTTATCTTAAAAAATGTGGACGAAACACCAGCACGTCAGCCAAGCTGGAGCACAACACACACACACCTCCCACACAAGAGCAGTGTAAAAGCAGTAACAACAGCGGCAGCAACACTTGTAAAACCATCAGCAGGACGGACGGCAGCTACCTAACAAATCAGAAACACAAATAGTAAAGCCTTCCTCCCCCACAGTGCAAACTAACTCCCCCTCCTCCCCCGCAGCCTCTAGACATTTTTCAAAGCTTCAGTATCATTTCTCAAGCGGTAAAACATGATCCAAACCCAGAGGCACACCGAGATCATTCCCCATAAACAAAGCCATCACGCTGCACATCAAGACTCCCAGAACCTCTCACCTTATTCCTGCAGGTCAGCCACAGGCCGAATGGAAAATTTAACAGCTGTTCCATGAGTTGCAGAAAACCTCCAAGACATTCTGCGTTTTAAAAGAAATCATTTGAAACAGTCAAAGTGTAAAGAAGACTTTAATCAAAAATGTGCAATATCTGCTCCTGTGAAAAAAACAGTTTGTAACCATGGTACCATCCTCTGCTTTAAATCACCGGACAGTTCAGGAAAAGGTAGCCAGTACTCTCCTCTAACCTTGAAGAATTATGGCTCTTGTCTGATGTTCCCACCTGACATCCTGCAAGAGCTGGAGGTTTTTTTCAGCAGAGCAGAGAAATCAACCTCATCCATTCCTCGAGAGATTGTCCTGGTATTGATCCGCCAGAATGGTACATGGAATTAAAACAATTTAAGAGGCGCTCTAACAAAACTGGTGTCGCTGATCCTGTAATTGAGGGAGAGAGACCTATGAGAACTTGAGGGCCATTCATGCAGGGCTGGTCTAAGATTTTATGGGGCCCTGGGTGAGATCTTTGCCACCCAATTATTGCTGATATCACAAGTAAAGTGCTTGACTAAATACTTTTCTCCACTGGCCCTAGCTGTTTTATATCTGAGATAACCTCATTGTCCAACCACCTGCAAAGGTTTCCTTATTCATTTATTTATTTATTTTTATATAAAATTGATTTTATGAAACTGATTTATGCCGTTGAGGTTGCATCCATCAAGTGTGAGTGAATGTGGAAAGAAATTCTGCATGGGTGAGTGTTGGGGTTAATAGCGACAGGGATGAACATAATTGCAAATTCCAAACCACTTAAGAACTGCACAGAAAAACAACAATAAACATCTGTATTTTGGTGGCACATTTATTGCACTTAATGAGTCATTCAGTGAGTCGAGATGCAAGCAAAAAGAGCATTTTAGCACAGGAGAGAGAATCTGAGACTGGGCCAGAGTTGGGGTGCTAATACAGTATGTAAGTGTTACTCCTAAAAATATAAAAGGCACTGTTTTGAAAGCTCATGACATACTTGTTACTTCTAGTCTTTTCACAGAAGCCTCTTTGATCAGACCATTACTTGATAACTTTTGGATTCCTATTACTGGACTATGCGCCCTTAGGCAAACACTTCTGTACTAGATGTCTATCCAAAAGTGCTGTACATAATTTAACTAAATGCTTCTATGACCTCCTCCTGTAACCCGAAAAGGATAAATCTTGACATAGAAAATCTAGTAACCTAGTATTTAAGGTGTCAACATCTAGGGTTCTATATAAGATACTGGATTCAGGTTCTGAAGAGTTACAGGGTTTCCAGGTCCACTGAATTCACTAGGTCATTAAGGAGATTGGCAGTAGCAGATTCAGTAAGAGCAATACCTCCAGCCCACAACAAAACACACATACACACCATATTTACGAACAGTAGAAAAAACTGTAATTAAACAGATTTGGTTCAGTTTCGTTTCAAGGTACACAATTTCACATTGAATGTACCGAACCCACCATAAGGACCAATTTAGCTGTCCAGAAATGAACATATAAGCAAAAATTAAATTAGATTATCTGAAATGTTTTGTATTAATAGTCTCTGTTCCTTTTAAGTAGTAGTTTGTGTTGGTTTTAGGCCCCAAGAAATACTGAGATCTCAGAAAAAAGTGCAAATAAAATACATTTCCCTCAGTTAAATTCTGTGCGAAGTGCTTCCTACCGGCCCCTTGGAACAGCATACTGTCCATGAATAGGAATCCCGGTGAAAACATCATCCACAGCAGCAAAGAAGATCTTGACGGAAGTCGGTTCACTCCTCAAAAAAACAAAAAAAAAACAGCCTGCACACAAGTGAACAGAGCAGTTAACATACAGGTCAAAAGTCTCTTTACACTATACCTGAGCTCAATTGGTAAAACATACATCAACATATTAAACGTAAATGAACTAAACTGTCTCCACAGTTTTTTTATAATTAGTGGTTCAAAATATTTTAAAATAATACATCCACATTTCACATTATTCTTTCACTTTTACAGTGTCTTATTATTTTTACACACCACAAATCCACAAAAAACCTTGTGAGCTCAACGGAGCTAAAGCGGTGGCAGTGAACGTAGCATGTAGCTTAGCTTGTAGCTTCTATGCCGTAATTAAGCCAAACACATGGGCGGCTAAGCAGCTCCAAAAATTCGACCACAATATATAATTTTATTATCTTATTTAACACACAATATCCTGACTGGTTTTGGCTCTATAACTTCATGGGATAAAATAACATAACACCGAACTGTTTCACAACAATTTTCATGCTAATGAGCTAACACAGACCGCTAACTCACCAGGATGTCCACGTTAATTGGAGACAACGCCCAGCGAAGCTCCTCACGGCAAATATCTCTCTCACAGAGTAACTTGACTCGGTAGTTTTTGTCCCTCTGGTAACTACACCAGTTCTCCTCAAAACTTTGTCCAGCTCTAGAAATTTTATCATGGGGTTATCTTTCTTTCTCCAAATTGCAGTAAAGTTTTTTTTCCCCTGTGCGCAGCCGCTAGGGGCTTCTACGCAACTCGCTGGTGATGCATTCACTGAACACCCGGAAAATTGGAATTTTGTTAACCACTAAAAATAACCTGGGTTGCATTTCCATCAGCATTTAATTCAACGCTATGTCTACATATAACTGAGTATTTCTCTGCTAACGTTAGTCCCTCCCAAAATGATCAATTTGTTGACGGCACTCGACTCTATTGCCCCTCTGAAAAAGGAGAAGTTTAGCTCCATGGTATAATCCCAGATCCATGAATTAAAGCAAATATTGTAAACTTGTTCCACCAATTATCTTAAAGTTAAAAAGGATGACACTCCTAGTTTTCACCACACTTAAAATAATTATAATATTATACTTGTTTTCAGTGTTTATCATGCTCCGTCCCACTCGTTATGAGCTAACCAAATATAAAAACATTAACAATTTTTTAATTCAACACCGATTCTTCTGTTTCTGATTGTCAGTGAATCAACATGTCCTTGTCAAGGCTGTTGCTTGGCTATGAGTCACAGGCTATGAGGCTTTTGGTATGCTAACGGTTGCCTTTTCTAAAGAGCGCTTATGGTGTTGAAAGGTGGTAGGTGTGCTAATTTCAGAATTTCAGAATCAGGTGGAGATTTTTCACTACCAACCTATCTACTATATGTTTAATCTCCAGTGTTGTTTTGAAAAATTACTATTTAAACTAATTTCTCAATTCAGAGGGAACAACCTAGTGTCACCTCAACTTGCAGCTATGAAGAAGAAGCCTATTGGTTTGCTGCTTTGTGTGTGTATGAGAGAGAGAGAGAGAGAGAGGGAGGGAGAGAGCTGTTCAGTTGCCTTAGCAGCGCAGCTTCATTCCTCCACACTCGGGCTTCAGTCCGGGGCTGTGAGCGCTGCTCTTCACGTCTCTTCCCGGTGATGGTCCAGCCACGCTCTGCTCCAGTCAGTCCTCAGTGTCAGACCTTTAAATTTACTCAACTCCAGCCTGGTTTGTCTACAAGTTCCTTAACGCCTCTTCTCCGGCTGTTATGAAGAAAAAGGCAGCAAAGTGATTCTTCTTCAAACAACCAGAGCAGGTGTCAAAGATACATAATAATTGAGATCATGGACGTGCAGGCGATGAATGTGAGTGTGGTGGCCTGTGTGCAGCAGGGGAACCTCAGCCTGGAAGTTTCCGACCATAACACCAGCTGCACCAACAGCTCCATCCTCCCCAGACCGGTCTCCAGAGTCAAAGGTAAGATTTCTTCTTCTCTTCTTCAAGGCTCTCATGAGTCACCCGAGCTGAGGTGTTAAAGTACATTTATGCTTCAGATGGCATCCAAGTGGCAACATCTGGCCCTGAACAGATGGGCGTTGCAGAAGCAAGGTGTTGAACCTTATTGTGTTTTGTTAAACTGATGATCAGGATTGGAAATCTGTGTCTTTTATTGCGGTGGTTATTTCTGGCAAAAGGAAATCAAACTATTTTTTAATTTTTCTTGGCATAAAAACAGATGTGATCTTTCCTACAAAATAAAAGCACCAACCTCTGGGTAGAATCTCTCAGCTTGATAATGTTGTTTGCTTCTAATTACAAACTGCCACCTGTGACTGATCACCTGCTTAGAAATCTAACTTGATTTACTGGATGTGCCTTTACCTTCTAACCATCACTGATTTCCTCATTTTTCTACTCCCTGCCCGATCATTGTGTTTACCATAAAATGATTTGCCATCAGGAGTTTAAGAAACTCTCAGCCTGTGTTTAAATCAAGCTCCTCAGTCTTATTGTATGTAATCAATGAGCAGGCGGCTCAATTTACTGCTGCTTCTCTCTCAGTCAATAATGCCACAGTAAGGATGAGCGGCCGTGTTGTGTGTACAGCGTGAGAGGCTGTTTTAATTCTGGATGATTATTTTTTATAATTCTCAAAATGCTGACTACCCATTGAGGAGATTAACCCCCACACCAGAGGAGATAAGGCCCCCAAGCTGTCTCTTCTATCAGGACACCAGAGAAATAATAAGGCCTGATTGGGTAATGAGGTCTGAATGTGGGAGGAACAGTTGGTTTTCGTTAATTTTCTTTTCCTCCCCTGCCATGACTGCAGTATCGAGAAAATTTCAAATCTTTCCCCACTAAATAATTCACAGCCGTTCCACCTTCTGTGCTGCATTACTTTTATTGACCTTATACGGGAGGCAGGAAGGAACATCATCAGCAGTACATAGGCTCAACTACCCGGAGAGCAATCAAACGCTGTGGGGTGTGTTCAGTGTTTGACCAAGAGATGTGTCCTGGACAGATTGCATCCGACTCCCTCTCTCTTTGTGAGGTGACACACACACAACAGAGTCTTCTTTTTATTTACCTTAATCCTTAGTGGAGCTATTCCTTCTCTGCTGTCTCCCTTTAGGCGAAGGGAGAGCAATAGAGCCTGATTATTCAGCTGGATTGTTGTTCTCAGATGCGGTGCTCCAGTGCCGGGACAGGAAATTAAAATCCCACCCCACCTTCCACTTGTGGAGTCACTACTGTCCATTTCATTGAATTGGAAATTTTGTTCTTTGCTTGCAAAAGGATTGAGCTTCTGATACAGTGAGAAAAATACTGTTTTCTGCTTTGAATCTGGAAAAAAAGTGAAAAAAAGGTGCATAAATCACATATTTTAGCAATAATTCTCAAACATGAAATGTTCACTTGTTTTGATAATAAACTACAAACCAGGGCTGTAATTATTAACTATTTTCATTATCAATTAATCTGCTAATTATTGTCTTAATTAATTAATAATAACAACAATAATAATGAATAAAGCCTATTATAGTTTCATAAGGCCAAATTTATGATGATAAAAAAATGTCTTGTTCTGTCCAACCAAGTCACAAACCTTCAAATATTCATTTTTTTATCACATAAGATATTCTTGTCAATTTTCAAGGAAAAAAATGACAAAAATGATTAATTGATAATTGAGATAGCTGCTGATTATTATTCTGTTGATCAACTAATCAGTTAAATCACTAACTGCTCCAGTTATACTATAAACTAAAAACAGGAAGTGAGGCATTTTATGTTTGCAGAAACAATAAATATGTGACAAAGAAAAGCAGAAAATCTTCACATTTTAGAAGCTGGAACCAGCAAAAGTTTGACTTTTTTTTTTTTAAATGACTGAAATTATTAATCAATTATTAAAAAGATTTTCTTTCAATCGACTAACTGATTAATCAACTAATCATTGAACCTCTAATTGAAACTTTTCCTGAGATTGTTTTTCTAAGGCTACAAATATTCCAGGACTAATGGGTGGAGATGCTTGAAGTTTAGACCTTTATATAGCTTCTGCTCATACAACTCTTACTGTATCTCTGACTGACCTAAGACTGCTGATCAAATTTCAAACAATTACTCTGCGCTGTAGGTTGCTCCATTATCCTGCTGCCCCCTCATGCCTGAACTGTTTTGCTTTGCTTCCACTTTTAGTTACAATGGATATTACAGAGGTATATGAGTGGTGCTTCTTTAGGGAGTCGTGGGAGAGCTGAAGGGGGGTGTGGAGAGAGATGTGAGGCAAAGATACTGTGTGAAATGAAAGAGACAGGAGCACGCAGGTATTCTGAAAACAGGAAATGAGTTATTGGCCCGCTGATTTGGTCCACTTACCAATAAAGGTAGCAGTTGGAGCTGCAGCAGTGGTTGTGACACACAACTCATGAAGGCAATTAAGGTGCTTGAAATTATAAGTGCTGCAATTTGTGTCAATAATCGCACTCCTTCTCGGAGTCATAACTCAATTGTGCACACACAGGCATGATTCATGTTTTTAGATTCAGTGCACATTTACATCATGAATAAACACCCATATACCTGCTTAGAAATCATAGACTCGTTTTCTTTTGTATCAAAGCAATCAAGTGATAGATGTCTTTACATTGCAAACAGGAACTGGCAAACCTTCAGTGGTTCCAGTTTGCCAAAATGAAAACAAATTGTACAAATTGTTCAAGTGTAGAATTCAAGCTCAGCAAAAACACAGGTGGAATGAAAATGCCTAAAATTTCATTATATCTTATGTTCAATCTGGTGACAAAAACTTGTCTGCAGTGTTTGCTGTCACAACTGAAGAACCAGCTCCAAAACTCTCACAGCACAAAAATGCAACAACACCTGACACACATCACATTATAGTAATCGTTTGAGAGCAGTCCGGTTCAGACAGGGCCCTGCTTATGTGGAACAACATCTGTAGCTGCACCTTGGCTCGGCCCCGAACGCTGTCCGTTCCCCGCTGATTCAAAGTGACACTTTGCTGAGCTCGCCCCGTCATTTTGAGTGCATGTGAAATAAGTTATCATGAAGTGGATCTCATAAGCATTAAATGAACTCTGTTTCATTTTTCAGAGAGAGACCAACCAGTCGCTCCGGGGCTCTGGGTAAAAAAAAAAAAAAGACTTGGACTTAGGAGAGGAGGGGGCAGCTCAGGAGTTTCTAATATCTAACCTGTTTCTATCACGAGTTGTCTTGTTGAATAAATTAGCATCTTTTCCTCTGGGCATGTAGATGTGGTTATGTAGACTGTCATAACACGATCGCGGTAATCAGAACAAATGATTGGAAAGATTTGAAGCGACCGAGTGAATTGGAACAGCGCACACACACACACACACACACACACACATAGGCACTGAGTGTACAAACCATTTGGAGCATCGTCCTTCCCAGTAATGAGCTGCCGCTTCTTGTGCACAGTGCCAGAGCTTAAAAAACCTTGTGTGTTAGTATGCATTTGAAATCCATACGAGACTATAGCTTTGATATGCATTCATCTCATCACTTCACTCCATGTAAACAGTAAATAAATCACAGGTCGTGACCTCTGTAGTGTGACAGCAAACGAAGGACCCCATCAAACATGTGCAGCACTCTCTCGACCATGCAATAGCTGTATTGAGCTGTAATGCCCTCTGTCTGCACGCTGGCTTTATTAACTCGCACGGTTGGAGCTTTATGGGGTTATCTGGCATCAGTTAGACTCAATTTCACTGTCGGTTAATCCTTAGTCATGTGACTCTCCTCTGTAGTATATGTGATGAAGCAAAAGCAGAGCCGCTTTATTATAGGACCCTTGACCCATGTGCAAGCATACATAACGAGGACATTTAATGGTTCTGAAATATATGAGTCGTAACTTTCGTTTATTTTTACTCTGGTGAGTCTGAATGTCACAAAGTATAGTCAAAGTCAAATCAGTAATTGCGCTGCATCGTGCCCCATTTGAAAACACCAGTGCCTCACTGTTTACATAGTGATTTATGGGATCCAAGCAGCAAACACCTCGGGTGAATGTTTAATTCGATGAGGAAATCCCTTAAGATGCAGCTCTTCTAATAGCTACAAGGAGCTGGCTCCACTGAGACCTCTGTGAAGCGAATGAGGAAACTCCAAATTAATCAATTTCAAAAAGTAATGGTCAGAATAGTTAATTTCACTTCTCTTAATGAATACCTCTGTGGCGGTTATGGCAAGTAAAAACATTGCTGCTCCCTTAATTATATTATGGAGGCTTGAGGTTTGTTTTGGGGTGCCTTGATTGACAGGTGTCTCAGCCTATTATGCTCAGCAAGGCGGTTGTGTCAGATTCATGAAACAAACATGTGAGGAAACTTTATTCATATATTACTTTACAGGAAGATAGAAGAGAAAAGACAAAGGAATATTTAGACATTTTGGGAAATGCACTTGCTTTCTTACACAGGATGCCTTCAGGTACACTACTGAGTGTAGGCAACCTGCATTTCATGTACAAGTCCTTAACAGGAGACTGGACTGTGTACAACATAAATAAAACAGATTGTGTTAATTTGCTAATTGAAAACAGTACAAAGACAATAAATTTTAAAGTCTGACCTCATCAACTTCATTGATTTTTATAAATATCTGCTTATTCTGAATGTGCTGTTTTCATTCACTTCTTTGGAATCAGGGTTGTAGTCTATTTACCATAACCATGATCTTTCCTTAAGTAACCATATGGTTGGTTGTTGCCATGTGCAGATGTTGCAGAAAGCAGGAATTTAAAAAATGCTGGACATCCGTCGAAAGTAATCTGGGGTTTTGTAGAATCATCCAATATTGATGTTCTTGTATTAAGATGTGGCAAATCTCTTAATTAAAACTCAGTTATTCTTAATGCAACACGTCATGCAGCTAATGCAGTTGTACACCGTGGCATCTCCAAACACCATATTATAGTAATTGGCATACACACTCATTGGGAAAATTGACTCCACAGGAATATAATTCACAGTTTGCAGCCAGCACGTCAGTCAAACATTGGCAGGCATGTGGCTTCCTGTCATTGTGGTTGCAGAGGCAGCAGAATGGACAGGGATTTAGTGAATTCGTCACCCTCAGGAGAGGCTGCAGTGCAGTAACTCTGACTCTGTTTGACTGCTAAACGCTTTACTGAAAATAGACACGAGCTCACACCTACTGTACATGTGCTATCTGCCGTCAAGCTTATTGTCCCATCCTGCCCAGTATCTTCTCAAGCTTCCTGTTTCAAAGTGATGAAAATGACTGCTTATTTGTCTCGTGGCTTATTTGTTTACATGATTTCAAGTTCAAATGTTCTCTTAAGTATCTTAAAATATGAAGCTAACATACATGTCTGATGAGGCCTCATGGGTAATTGAATATGTGCTGACCTTGTCCATACGCTGCAAACAAGTTCTCTCCAACTTCCAAAAATTTCAGGGTAATGTAGAATCAATATTATTCTCTCATGGGGCGGCATGGTGGAAACTAACTGAGTTTAATTGTGCTGACGGTCACAGTAACTCGCCTCATTAGAGTGATAAAATGAGATACAGAGATCAGCTTCTGCATGTTGAGCACTATGCTAATTGCTGTCAAAAGATCCATTTGCCACCGTTTTGTTAAGACCCAGTAATGAAATGTGCAGCTAAAAAGAAGGCCAGTAGGTTAAATCTGCAATGAGTCAGATTCATACATTAATTTTTAACTCATTCAATCCAAATTGATCAAAAATCAAACAGGGATTTAGTTGTAAGATTTATCCTTTTGGACTAGGTAGCATCAGTTTTTGTATTCAGTGTTTTTTCTGTCTGATCGGACTGAACGTGAGGAAGAGGTCAAAAGCACCCTGTCCTGATCCGTATCTGCTGATTGAATCTGTTAGGATACAAGACATGTGCTCAACTCTCTGGAGTAAGAGACACGCGCTTGATTAGCTGTGACAAAGAGGAGAAGAATGATGGGGATTAAAGCCAGAGCTATTAGTGCTCCGTGATGTAAGATAGTGATTTATTGGAAGTGTGGACTCAGATTGGGCTTTGGAAGCAGCCTCTCACAAGGAGCAAACATTCATACCAAGCATGCTTGTAGTGGTTTATTCACAGTTTGGAGTGTTTACTAGTGAAGACTCCAAAACACATCCATTAATGGTTATAAGCAAACAAATGTTTATATGTATTAACCAGCAGGTCCTTGTGCTTGGAAAGGCTGTCAGAGAAAAATGAATCAATTTCACAACACAATCCGGTCTGACCTGAATTCAGCCAATTTTTTCATGTGCCGTGTAGCAGACGAACACCATAGAAGGCGAATTACAGGAAAGGGCGCAGAGAAGTTTATTGTGCTTTGCTGAAGTTACAGAGATTGATTTGTTTTCATTCCCCTTCCTGCCAAAATCATCAAGATCAATGACAGCATGGTCTTAACACTGTGACAGTGTAAGTGAAACAAATGTGACAAATGCAATAAAGTTAATTTATTGTAGGTTTTTTTTTTTTTAAAGGCCCAAGATCATCTTATCTTCGGTTTTACCATTTCAATCGCCCTTCATATGGGAAACTCAAATAATGATAAAATTTTTTATGTCTTGATAACGTACTTTAGGAAATATGTAATTATATTGTGTTATATTATATCACAGCTGTCAGAAGGAATTCAGTAACAAAGTCACATTGACTGGTTCATCAAAATGCATTGTGTGTATCTTTGAGATCTGACAAACGTGTTCAGCGCATTTCCTTCCTTGCAAAATATTAGCTGATTTTTAAAAATATATTAAATTGTGCATCATTTACATGTATGTGTGCTAACAGTCTTCTTCGCTGCCACCATTGTTGGCACATTACTGTCATTCGTGACAGACAGTTGAATAGAAGTTTGGGAAACTCAAGGTCCACTTACTAGTTTTTATAGCGCCTTGCAGTCTTCATCAGCGGAGGATGATGATGCACACATTCAGTACCAAAGACCATCCGTAAGCAGGCAGAGGTTATGATCACACAGGGGTCAAGTGATAACCAGTAAACCCCACTGATGAAGACAGTGAAATGTGATTGTCTGTGAAAGCTAGTAAGTGGACCTTGAGTTGGTTTCTTGTTTTATAACATTGTAAAGTGATTATCTTTAAATATGGACTGTTGGTTGGACAAAACAATCAATTTGAAGATGTCACCTTGTGCTCTGGTAATTTGTGCCTTGTGGACTAAGTGTTCAATCAATTAATTGAAGACACAATCAGCAGTTGAATCAATCGCTTGCAGCCCTGGTTTACATGTCGCAGAGTGAATGCAAAACATCAGTTCTTTGACTCAAGAAAAAGGGAATTATTCGCTGACTCCGGCAAGTTTAGGACTCATTTCCTGACTCATGTCTACTGCTTCACAGGTTCGTCTCCTAAGGGCTTTCTGTTCACTTGTGATTAGGAGATACATCAGATTTGGAGGAGCTGACAGTCATTTCTAACATTTCATCATCTCACATGGGGCTTAGTTTGAAATACAGCCTCGTGGCAAAGTTTTGATTAAAAAGATAGTTAGGAACTGTGCTGCTTTTTTTTTTTTGAGTCTCAATCATATCACCTCTAAGATTACTCTATTCCTGATCTATGGCTGCTCATTGTTAATGGTCTTTGTGAGAATTTATTCATGCATCAGAATGAGATCGAGCTCGCTCAGTCGATCCATTAAAGGACTCCACATATCCTCAATAAATGACAACGGTTGCCAATGAAGTTGTCGTGCTAATCCTCTCTTAAAGATAAGGCAAAGTCAAGCGTTGAAACTTTAATGATCCTTGCAGGGAAACATAATTACAGTTTGCATAGCAGCAGCCAGCAGGATACACAGTACAATATGAGTAGAGGTTAAGTAAAGAGACACAACATAACATAAGCTTCAGTGTTCTCTCAGCCCTGGCTCATAGCTAAGATGTCCTGCTGCATACGAGCATCTCAGAGGTGAACGTCCTTTTATCCGTGATGTATTTATAGACGCCTGGTGGATCTGAACACAGCCGCCACGCTTGAGGGAGTCTAAGAAACTAAATTGTCCTGCAGCCGTTAGGCCCAGGCGAGCCAACATACCACTGGTGCTCAATGAATAGATAATTCCATTTTCACTTGGCCCGATCGCACAAAGTCTAACACAATAGAGGCTGCTGAGCCGGTGGGGGCTCCCTGCGTGGTGTTTGTGTAGGATGTCTCAGAAGTTAAAAGTGCTGATTATGCATATCTCACATGACGCCGTTCTGCGTCTTGACAAAAAATTGTCATGTGTGTTATCCTCCAGTGACTGAAACTGGGTGGATGTTGCTTATATTAACTTGACCGCGGTGTCAATCTTCCGCTTGATGAAACTGCTCTCAAGGCTTTATCAAAAGAATAATTCATGTTTGCAGTTAAGGGCAACTGTGCCTCTTAGGTGGCAGAGGTGATTAACATGCAACCTGCAGTGTCCTGGGTTCAAATCCAGATCTCATCCACCGATTGCCTGATAAATGCAAAACTTTAACTTGATATTGGCTGTTGTCCTTTTAGGTTTCCTCATTTTTTGATTTATTTCAAACAAGCTGCTGTTCTTTTCTTCAAAGATGAAATAGTGCTTAATATTTGGTGCAGCATGGGACTGTGAGAGAGAGGATCCCTCAAAGCTGTTTGCAACAGCAAATAAAAAATCTTTATTTTTTTCTTTATTTATAAGACACATTAGTCAACATTACTGTAAATGTGCCAGCTGGCTAATCAAATACAGTCCTTTGGCAAGCTGCCCTGAAAGCAATAAAGGGTATGAAATATAAACATAGGACAATAAGACATTGAAATTACAACATTAGCAACGAAATCTTCTTTCTCTCAACTTATTGCACAAAGCATCCTGAGTGACAGGAAGCAGCAAAACACACAAACAGAGCCCAAATGAGCAATACTGATGCTGCCACGCACAGCAGTATTAAGCTGTTATGAAGTGCAACGTTAACAACCAAATGCATTAATCTGAATAAAATGTTTGTAAGTTAGTTCACATTAAACATGTATGTCACATAACACACAACTGGATAAACATGAATACCACATTCTTAAAGACATACTAGTAAATATGCCCATACATACCCAAGCCATAGTATTATTTTGTTCCACACTCAAGTCTAGATGACAAACCGATAATAATGAGAGTACAGTTCAGATTCACTATTAGGTTTCACATTTTATATTACTTTGAAAGCACTCAGATTGAGGTCATGCCTCAGCGTGGGAGGACAAAATGAAATTACCAAAATAAAATTAGATAGTGTGCCATCACATCATTAACACGCTATCTCTTTGGTTGATGACTCACTGTGGCACGAAAATACATTTTAACCCTCCGAAATGAGCAGTAACTACCTGAGCCTTCAGTGCTGTTTGTGTCCTGGTTCCACTCCTCATGAGGAGTGTGTGTGTGTGTGTGTGTGTGCCTTCGAGGTGATGTGTGTCTCTGTCTGCAGGCTCTGCTCCAGACTTTTCCACTTGTCCCATGTCGCTGTCTTTAATCAGAGGACTCCGTCAGCGCAGCACATGGCCTGCCCTGACCTTGTCCTGGTAGATGCTCTCATTCTCGAACAGACTCGCTGTGACAGGCTGGTGTGAGTGAAGAGAGCATCCCAGAAACCCTCTGGCCGGGCCGTCCTGCTCTCGCTGATGCTCAGCTGGATGGCAGCGCTGAAAGAGGGAAACCATATGAAACATGCTTATTTCAGAAGACTGTTTCATTCTCAGTTTTATCTGTCAGGTGACAGTCCTTCATAGCAGATGTATTATTTCTATTCTTCTTTTGTTTAACCTTTATTTTAGACTCACATTCAAAGTCCTGGTTCTGGGCAATAATAAACAACACATTATTAATAGTTACATGGTTTATGCGTCAATGGAATACCTTTAACTTACCTTAACTTTAGATATTCCAATATAAAATAATCTCAATAAATTGCTGCTATTTATAACTCACAACACATAGTCCACCACCATGGACAGATTATGAGACAATGGACCCCTTGACATTGTGTCTGTGGTCATTTTGTGTCTCTCTGAAGTCTCTTTATAGTTGTTTACCTTCTCTCTGTGTTTGTCTTACATGTCATTGTGGTTGTTTTGTGTCTCTTTGTAGTCATTTTACGTCTCTTTATAGTTGTTTTGTTTCTCTTTGTGTTCATTTATGTCTCTTTATAGTCTTTTTGCTTAACTTTTGTTCAGTTTGCTTCTCTTTGTGTTTGTTTTGCTTCTCTTTGTGTTTGTTTTGCATCTCTTTGTGTTTGTTTTGCTTCTCTTTGTGTTTGTTTTGCTTCTCTTTGTGTTGTTTTGCATCTCTTCGTTGGTTGTTTTTCATCTTTTTGTATTTGTTTTGCATCTCTTCGGTGGTTGTTTCGCATCTCTTTGCAGTTGTTTTATGTCTCTTTATAGTCATTCTGCTTACCTTTTTGTGCAGTTTGCATGTCCTTGTGGTTGATTTGTGTCTCTTTGTAGTTATTTGATCATCTTTCCAACAATAAATGTCAGCAGTCACTTCATACAGAGGCTCTGGTCCAGGCCAGTGCCTGTTAAGCCCATTCAGTAATCCATTCATGATATGAAAAAGCCAACTAGCTATCACCTTCTGTAAGGGGGACACCTGGGTTGGCCAATAAGGTGCCACCTGCTGATTTTGTGATTCGTATTTGAATCATTTTTTGGGTTATTGAATAAAAACCAGAATGAAAACACAGACACTAACCAAGGGAAAAATGTTAATGATGCAAATAACAAGAACTATTTGATTTTGATCTTGTTTTTCCAGTTTGAGTTATGTTATGCCCCAGTTACCACCTGATGACAGAGTTTGTCTTAATCTTTTTCTATCAGTATTAATATTTCAATAATCGTTGGCTCGACGGGGCAAGCAGGAAATATTGACACTAGCACAATTTAATGTTGCAAAGTTATTCTGTCTTATAATAGACTTTGGTGCTGTATATGTGCCTGGACAACCTTGTTATTTTGTTTTCTTGCACTTTTTTATTCAACATCTTCTTATTTTATTATTTTACGTGTCATTTAATACGTGGGTTGCATGACTGATTACAAGAAAAAGCACCGAAGATTTTTTTTTTTATTTCTGAAGTTGTTTCTGATTTGTTAATCTGGTGCAAGTCAACCAGCCAGTTCGTTTCATGCATCAACCTTCCTCTTCTGCCTCTTTTATTTGTTCTTCCTCTTTTTTATTGCTTTTCCCAGCAGCATTTGCTTGTCTCTTATGACTCCAAGAAAAAGTACCGACATGAACACACTGACAGGTTTTAATGAAAGAAGTTCATATTTTCTATTTTAGAAGACAGGCAACATCAATTCAGTGTGTCCCATTAATTCAAAGCTGAGTAATTCACTTGTGTGTTTCCTTCCTTTAATTGATCAGCTGAACAATGAATAACAGACTTTATAAATGATGTCCTCTCTCTTCCTCTGTCAGAGATGGACTCACTGCGCATCCTGCTCTACTCGCTCATCTTCCTGCTCAGCGTCTTCGGCAACCTGCTGATTATCGTGGTCCTGATGCTGAACAAGCGAATGCGGACCGTCACCAACTCCTTCCTGCTGTCGCTGGCGGTCAGTGACCTCATGATGGCCATCTTCTGCATGCCCTTCACCCTCATCCCCAACATCCTGGAGGACTTCATCTTTGGAGGCGCCATGTGCAAGACTGTCTCCTACTTTATGGGTGAGGATCGATTGTTTTATTTCTAACCTCGGCTGAACTGCAACATTTTACTGTTATGATAAGTTCAAACATCTCCATTTCCTGTTGACTAATAAGGGATGGACTGCAGTGAGTTTAGGCACCCATAAATCTCCCCAGCTGATAAAGTAATCATGGAGGGGATGGTACTGATCAATAAACCCATTTTATATTTGGTAGCAATAAAAATCTTTCTTACTGCACAATTAATGAGTCAGTTTTGTTTCCAGTCACAAGACCCATTCGTGCCCAATTCAAAGATCACCTTTGCCTGCTTTAATCCACATTTGAAGACAAACTGTGGCGTCATACATTTATTTTACATTTAAGCAAGATATTTTGTTTGGGTCCAACTCATTTTTCATAGCAACAATCAAGTGCTCTGCACATTCTGGGAGAGAGAATATTTTGTGTAGGCTGACAACTGCTGCTTGTGACCACTGTGTGCCCGCAATTTAGTAAATATTTCATCGATTTTACAAAAGGGCACTCGGAGAGAGATATATTTTCCAATACTACTACGGTTAAAATATGGT
Source organism: Holacanthus passer (assembly GCA_025331565.1). Lineage (NCBI taxonomy): Eukaryota > Metazoa > Chordata > Actinopteri > Pomacanthidae > Holacanthus > Holacanthus passer. Next base: position 254,482 of record JAFREQ010000209.1, on the reverse strand, counting down.
TGTGCCCTATCTGAAGGCTCATCATCTCAGCTGCATAGTTATTATGCACTTCTAAATTGGAAATATGTCACATACTTAACATACCTTTGTGAAAACGAGAAAACACTTGATTATTTATACTGATTCTCTGACGAGCTCATAACCATGGCTTTTATTACTGTTGCAAGAGGACACATCAGCGAAGCAGCAAAATATGCAGCAGATGGATGTGTGTATACACATCTGCAACGCGTGGTACACAATACATCACTTCACATACACAAGGTCCCATTTCTGATTGGCATGCAAAAGTAGCCTCTTCTGCCATCTCCTTTTGACGTCATACTTTGACCTCCAACTGACCAAAAGAATCTGCACAGCCATGGACTAAACACAGAAATAACCCTAAAGATTGTCTGCCCATGTCTGCTCTCTGCTTCCAGTGAGTTAAATTGAAACACAGCAAGGTGAAGTGCAAGGATTCTGAAATTTCTACCACATCCTCCCATGAAACCAAATGCCTTATCACACAATGTTGATAAAAGTGAAAAAGGAATTCATGCTACACCCCTCCACCAAATGTCATGAAAGCTGGTTCACCCGTTTTTCTGTAACATCAAGCTACTACAACAAAAGTGCGTAAATCATAAAGAGTAAATCATCTCTTTAAATGATATCTGCAGTGGATGTGGTCGTATAAGCAAGAAATTGTCACCAAACTGGTTGCATTTGGGAGACAAATACTGAAAACCTCACTTGCGAATTAGTTCCTCGCCATTTAATGTTTAAATCTAATGCATGAAATCGGCCAATTATTTCCAAAATCGTACACAACAAGCTGCAGTCGCACTAAACAGAACTGACAGGAACAAGAGAAGGATGAAATTTATCTTATTATCTTATATTTTATGCTGGTCTTTCATTGACTGGCTTAATGGGTATTTTTTTATTCTAACATAGACTCTGGCCTTTTTCATAGCAGCCGATCGGAAAAATGTGCTCCAGCTTAAGAATCCTGAATGAAAATTGCTCGATGTCTAACAAGAGCCTGTCTCTCAGAGAGGCTTTTTCTCCGAGCTTCATTTTGCCTGTCAGAAGGTAACCATCATGCTGAAAGTGCTCGAACAGTCACACATCCGCAGGAGTGTGACTGAGCGATGAGCTGGCTCCCATCAGGCCAGTGTCAAGGTGCCACGTGAGGCCTGAGTCAGACCGGAGCACAAGAGGCGGCAAAGAAACCGAGATCTGCTGCAGTACTTCTGCGTCTTCGCCTCACTTTGTGCTTTGAATGGTTGAGAAGAGCTGTTGAATGGTGAGGTCCACAATCCTATTATTGTCTCAGAAACTCGATGCACCATCTGTGAGAACAGGCTCGCTGAATCTCCTTTTCAATTACTGAGCTCTCTGAGCTGTGATAAGGAGGAGGAGAGCAGGGGGGCTGCCTCGGACTTTAAACACAAACTTTTCATTATTTCTTAGTCATTTCAGTCAAGGTAAGGGCTGCGGAGTAGTTCGACTGATAATGTATGAAGAATCACTTAACCATATGAACACTGGCTGTGAGTAATGACCAGGATTCCCTCTGCTGCAGCTGCTACTGCCTGATTCAGCTACCTAAAAACTACAATAACACTTTCTGCACAATATATGCAATGCATTTTCCTTCGTCTTTGTTTTGAATTAAATCTCAAAGAGATGATGAAAGGGCTGTATTAGAGGTTTTTCTGGTTTTATATAGCTTCATTCAGAGCTATGACGCACATATGAGCTGGACTCTTGGCTAGAGCAGTCTCACTAGTGAGGGAGCTTTTTGTAGGCATTTACAATCTACTGCCTGTTTGATGTGATGTGTAGTTTCTCTGTTATTCTCCCTCTGATTTTTCAGTCCGAAGTTTATTAGTTTTCCCAAGTTTCTTTTTTCTGCATCAGCCTGCCTTCTGTCTGCACTTGGGTCCTATCTAACAGAGTGCGAAAACAGAATAATTGGACTTTGTGATGTCCAAATTGTCAGTTGGAATAATTTAGAGCAAATTATCATAATGTCTTATTAAACAGAAATCAGCATCTGCATGTAAAAATCCATATCAATCACAGCTGAGTGTCTGATCTGAGCTTCCCATGAGCAAGGCCCTCAATCAGCCAAAACCAATCAATACACAGGATCATTGTGACTGTCCTCATCCATTGATCGCGTGGCAAACCTTCTCGGCAAACTCATCTACCTTCTGCGAACTCATCTGTTAACACACGCCCATTAGACATCTGATACACCATCCATCCTTCTATTCACGGATCTGCCCGCTGCTCGATAATCACGTGAATCATAGCCTCTGTACTGTTTTGGTGGCAGTTATGAGATTGATGTTATAATATAATGGGTAATATTGTGGATGTGTGTGTTTGTGTATGTGTGCAGACTTTAATCACATTTATGTACCCATGTTTGCCGGTCATATGATGCAATTACCAACCAACTTGCCAACTCAGTCTGTCAGCCTCCTCCCCCCAGGTGTAGTTTACATAATGTATTAGAATTTGGGTTTTCGCAGGCTCCAGTGAACATTTACAGAACTGACTACAAGGGCATCCGGCCCTTTTAACACATTATTCCATTTGTAAAGTTTTTAATTTCTTTAGGCTTCTTTAGGGCAACATTAAACTAAACGCTCCGAGAATTAGGTGAGGAATATAAATCACCTCTCCCAGGTTGAGGTGCGCCGAGAGACCCTTGACTACAAAATTCACAGATTTATTCAAAAGCCAGTTATCAAGCAGCCTGCTGTGAATGTTTGCCCGACTCAGGTTTAATGAACAAGAAAAAGGATTAGAGCTTCTTTTTTATCACAAAAGGGGAGATACTGTGCAGGGGGGAAATGTGAGCGTTTAGTTGGTTAGTTGACTGGTAATTAGCTTTGCAGCACCTAGTCCAGAATCACGTCTCCTCAAGCATCAGCCTCTCAATACTGCCAAGTGTCAGGGAGTGAAGCTTTGATCAGCACCATTGTCTGAAAACTCAACTTGAATGAACAATGCAGCAAGTGAGACGCATGAGACGTGCGTATATAAGCCTGATTCCAAAAAAAGTTGGGACGCTATGGGAACTTGATCTTTGACCTCATCAGCTTCATTGATTTTTGTAAATATGTGCTTATTCTGAACAGGATAGGAGCAACAAAAGACAGTGAAAGTTGTGGACTGATCCAAAAACACCTGTTTGGATCCTTCCACAGGTAAACAGGTTCATTGGCAACAGGTGATAGTATCATGATTGGGTATGAAAGGTTTATCCTGGAAAGACTCAGTCGTTCACAAGCGAGGATGGAGAGAGGTTCAACACTTTGCGAACACAGGATTGTATAAAGGAGATTAATACATGAGCTCAGGAACTGAGCATTGCACAGTTTCATTTACATAGTGTCTCAACTTTTTTGGAATCAGGGTCGTAATGGGAAATTTTCTCTTTAATATAGGCACAGAAAATGTAGCAACATCAGCAGGGACATTGGGGAGCTGACTGTACTTTTATGGTATCTAAATATCGTGTAAAATGAAAGTGAGGCTTATGGGTGTCACTGGTCATAAAGCATTTTAGATTCTACTCTCACAAGTTAGAATTAATATAAAGAAGATAAATGAGACTGTGTCTTCTTGATGCACAGTTAGTTAAAGTACATACAGTATTAATGCTTAGGAGGGCTTGATCTATGTTCAGTATATTTTACAGTGTGTTGTACTGCACCAAGATTTCTTTTTTGGTTTCATAACTCTTCTTTAGAGGCCAAACAAATGAGTCCAGCAGCACTGCTGATCTTAGATCAGTGCTGGCATCCACTGACAATAATAAAACAGATGGTCAAATGGACCTGTGCTGAAATGCCGAAAGTGTTGATGAATTTAAGCCTGGTGCTTCTGGACGAGAGTCTGACAAGACAAGAAGCACATCAGTCTGCTCCAAGTTTTTTTTTGTTGAGCTGTCAGCATGTATGCAACTGTGTCATCAATTCAAATCGCTGGTGTATTAGTGCCATACATCACCTGGAAGTGCACTTCCTCTCCTTTGCACAACCGCTCAGCTATCAGTCTTTATAAGTATAGGGTTTTGAAAACATTACTCATTTGAAAACCTGTGGCTCTATTTCACACAGGCTTCACCTTCTAATGGGACTCTGTAGGCTGAGCTACTCATCCTCATGGATCCATTCACTGAAAAATTGCACATAAATAGCCATTCTAATGAACTTAAACTACCTTATGGCAGTTGGCATAAGAAGGCAAAAAAGCCTGACTTCTCATCAGGGGTGAGTGGTCCATTAAGGGGGCTGGGGTGCCACCCCTCCTGCAGTTCCAACTGTGAAATACATATTTTAATGTATATTTATATATATACATAAATTATGTATTATTACAGAAATGTGTGATGACTAATGGAAAAGCACTGCTTACAGTCTGTCTGTGTGCCGAAACATGTACTTTCTGTTTATATGTGTGTTTTATGTTCAGCTTTTTTCTGATGATAATAATTTACATTAGACATGTCATCCTCGGGAAGCTTCATCAGACTCCATGTTTCTGTATGAGTTAGGACATGCTCACAGCCAAAACACACAGAGACATGAGAGTAGCTCTTCTCATCTCTGCAAGAAACTGTCAAACTATGCCTGTAGAATTTAATTCTGTGCAAAGGACTTAAACAGTCTTTTGAATATTCTAATCTGCATTTTACCTACAGTTGTTTTTACTGCTCCCTTCATAAAGCCCTTTATCTTTTAATCCTCTGTGCCTGTTTGCTTCATATAGCACTTTAAAAGCACTATATGAATAATATTTCTTCTTTTCCTTCTTCTACTCATTACTTTTATTGTTACCTTTGATTATTCCTCTTCTTGGCTCTGCTGGAGAGAAGAGAGAATAAGCCTGAAAAATTCTTACCTCTCTTTGTTCCTCATTTCCACAATCAGTGTAAGCTGGCGCTGACCGCCTTCGAGCATCAACAAAAGGAACCCCCCTCCTCGTGTGTCATTTGGTCTTTCTCTCTGTCTGTGCTTAGCACTTGAAAGAGATGTGTGGGTGTGAGAGACTTATTGTACGAGACTCTTTACAGTGCCAGTGCACAGTTAAGATCTGCATGTGTTGACTGTGCCACCCACATTCTTCTGTTTAGCAGTAGCTGAAGGTGGTTATTGTACTTGACCAGAAGTGTCCACAGTAAATCAGGATGGCGTCATTGAACAGGGTTGGTGGCCGCTCCACCCTGAGCCTATTGACAATGAAGACTCTTTGGCTGGAAGCAGAACACTAGTTCTCTGCTCTCTCTGATTTCCTTCCATTTATGTGCAACATGACAAAAAGCTTTAATATTACTATTCTATGCTTTCCTTCTATTCCGTAGAAAATCAGACCCGTGGTTTTTTGTCCATATTTGCTTACATCTTTGGCAAATTAAAGTTTGCCAAATTTTGCTATTGACAGTTTGTGTTTGCCATCAACCCATGGAGGTAGAGAGACAGCTATCACTGGATTACTTTGATGCTGAAGAGAGCTTTAAAAGTGATGATCCTCAGGCAAGGATTGTCTTTTTTCTGATTTTTTTTGAGACGTGCGTTCTCAATGATAACTGACATCAGAGATAACGAGAAGTGGAACTTGGAACACTGAATCTAAATACATATCAAGTCTGTGTGTTCCGATTTGAGTTGGACTGGACTGAAATTATAAATATGTGTCTTTCATCCAATGCAGTATCTTTGCCACCCCCCTTGTAAAAGTCTGCTTCACCGTTTGAAAGCCCTCGATTAAGTTGAGGGCCGTGCCAATGAACATAGAACTAGAGTTACAACATGTAACTATCTTTCTCCATCTGAGTATATCGGTGGCGCAGCGGCTTGGTTTGATGTAGTATCCCGTCTGGTTTAATGTCAGTGTAGCGGCAATCAAAAAAAATTACCCCTCTCGCAAAGAGCTGAAATGCTTTTAATAATGCACAGCAGAGCCTCTCGGAGCATAAAAGGCGTTCAGACGTCTTTTTTCTGACAATTATGTTCTCTTTGTTCTGGAGTATCCCTACAAGTCAGTTCCTTTGTTCCGTGAGCGCAGGAGGAAGATGAAGCCGTTCTTTTTCTCCTGTCAGTCTCCACATCAAATTCTACACCAAACGGTTCATTTTCCAGGCTACAGTCAACACATTTTGAGGTTGGAAAAAATTTGTACTTCAGAATATTTGCATACACTCAATCTGCATTTTAGTTTTTGATTACAAAACTTATCATAATAGAAAGGAACAAAGATTTCATCATTGGTTTGAAAAGAGAGACGGTCCCCAAAGGCTGAATCTGGAGAGGATGGATTGTTCTCAAAGAGCAGTCCAACACTGAAATGCTTAATATACTTCCTGTAGTTTGAATTGCGCCATGCTTATAGGAGTATGCATAACGGCTTCCTCCCCTGAATGATAATGCAATGCCAGTGTTTGGACAGGGTGTGTTCATCCTTTGTGAAGGAACAGCGAATGGGGATTAATATGTGACAGCGAACAGCGGATCCAGGTTTGTTGCTTCGTGTAGCTACAGAGGATCAGTGTCGTGAATGTATTCCCTTGGTCTTCCTTAGCTACTGCTGACACGCAGGTATGGATTTATGAATGCTATTTGTCTCAGCCAGGCTCCTAAGAACGCAGGCTGACTGAGCTCGCTCCCCCTCTGCACAATATGCATATTCATACATGCAAATACAACTTGGCCTTGGATTGTCTCTGCAGAAATGTAACCTGTGAAAAAGCTTATAGAGACACTGTCCTTGGATAATCACAGAGGTGCAGAGCACTGCTGAGAGGAGGTGGATTATATCCTCTTTTTTTTTCACTCTTAAGCAGACATGTGTTATAGCCTTTTTAGTGTTGATTGATTAGCAACTGTAAAACTATATATACTATTAACTATAAAACTATCATGTTTGTAGCATGAAGCTGTCACATTATCTGGATGAGAAAGAATTTAAAAAAATGAAAGTTTGAGATTAGCTGACTTTGTTCTTGATTAAGAACAAAGAAGATGGGACAAAAATTGAAAACATAAATGAATAAAATGACACATCTAAATCATCATCGTCCAGCTCCTCCTCCCAGTGCACACAAATGGTGTGAAAGCATTTGTTGCAAAAGATGTTCACAAAAACACGCCCGACTCTGCAGTTCCCCTCAATTGTACAGAACATCTGAGTTACAAATGATATTTGTGATTATCTGGTGGGGACACACGTGTTAGATACACTGGCTGACAGACAAATGTTTTCTCATTCCCTGCCTTTTCTGTCCCGCAGGAATATCTGTCAGCATCTCCACCTTCAGCCTCGTAGCCATCGCCATCGAGAGATACAGCGCCATCTGTAACCCGCTGAAGTCCCGCTCGTGGCAGACCCGATCCCACGCCTACCGTGTCATCGCCGCCACCTGGGTGCTCTCGCTGCTAATCATGGTGCCCTACCCGGTGTTCAGCGTCCTCAGGTCTTTCCCCAAGACCAACGGTACTGTTGGCCACATGTGTCGCCTGTACTGGCCTAGCCACCAAGCCGAGCAGATCTGGTAAGCTTATATTTTTATTATCAGGTTATTATCATTTTTTTTAATAATTCAAACTGACAAACAAAGTAGAATAATAATCTAATTTTAATGATAGAAGGGAAAAAACATCTGTCTTGTGAGCATGACTTGTTTTGCAATGAAGCTCGGTAGCTATTTTAAAGCAATCACAGCTGCCATTCTGTCGGTCAAACTCTGCACAAAATCTGTTTTAAAGATTTCACATGTACGACAATAATTGGGCGGATGTGCCTCCACGACTGCGACTGGGATAAATGAGTAAAAGATGAATAAATGGAGTCAGTGAATTGATACAATTTGCTGGTTCCAAATGTGTGGAGATATTCTCATTTACATTCAGTGTAATTGTGTGATTTACATATTCATTAGCATGACAGGCACAAAGTAAATTCCTTTTTTCGAGCAGTGCAACCCAACCACTTTTTACTGATTGCTCACAGTTGGACCATAGACTGCATGCCGATTTGGTCATTTTGGTAATAGACCTCAAATTTCCTGCACAAACCTTTGGCGCGTCCACTGAAACAGCCTTTTTTATTACGCTGTGTGTTTGTAGCCATACTAATTAAACAATGCTTTTGGATCCCTTCCATTACACTGAGCGATGTTGTCTGTCATATTCCATGTGCAGTTGATAATAAATTCACACAATTTGTCCAACAGATTTACTTTGTCCCCGTGAGGACGTCTACTGATTGAGCCAGTTCCGTTAAATAAATGGATTATGTTTGTTTTGATTGAAATGCTGATGTGACTGTTCCTTTGGTGTGTTTTCTCTCTACCTACCTACCTGGAAATATGAAGGGATGAAAAGTATAGCTAATGATGGAGAGAAGGCTTGTAAATTCTCGTCATTTCGGCCTGAACCCCTGGGCTGAAGCTGCAAAGGTGGTTACAGAGGAGGTGTCTGAAAAATGAATGAAATCATTAAGTTGGAGACTGAGTTTTAGGATGAAAAAAGGTGACCATGGAAAGCTCCCGTTGAGATGTAATTAGAGACAGTATGAAATGGATCGGTTTTCAAGCATGGCAGGGGTCGAACTGAAAAAACGGGGGACAGAAAAGTGGAGGCTACATCATTAGACAAAGATGCTGCGGATGATGCGTCTGCCCTCGGTATCGATGCTGCGAGGAGGATTTTGCCGTCATTTTAAATTTACATGATTGCTTCTCTCGTGACTGTACGCTGAAAAAGACGAAGCTTATGCAGAATGTCAGGAGACAAAGCATGCATCCATCTACATATCATCTGAGGAGCAATAAATGCTGCTGATACACACTTCAGGACAAGATATGTTAGAGCATCTCGGCCCTTTTTCACAGATCCATCCATACAACTTCTGCAGGATGGTGCAATTAAAATGAAGAAGGAGCTGAATATGGCAAAACCATGCACATCTCTCTCCACTTGACAGCCTTTTGTGGTCAAACACTCTGAAGAATTCTCTTTTCTCTGTCTATCAAACTGCAAAGCTTCCCTGGGAAAGACGAGGCAGTGGGAGACCAGTTAATTAGTCTGCTCGGTGAGAAAGAGGAGGAGGAGGAGGAGGAAGAAAGTCTGGGCTCAGATGTCAAAAGTCCAGATGTGTCACAGAGTATGTGGCCCTTTCAAGTTTGAATTTGCAGTTTCATCTTCATCCGTCATGACAGTCTTTTAAATTACATCATGATTAGGGGTGAAATTTTTTTTCATCTACATCTCACTGTGTGAACATGACATCTTTTTTGCATTTAATGAAGCGGTGCATTGGATTTTTAGACTGAAATCACAGTCTGAGATGACACCTGAGATTAATAAGGTTAAGGAACCAATTTTGGACAAATTTAATGATATTTGATTTTTACATTTATTCTTACGAAAGCTGTGCATTGATCGTTTTACATGAAGAAAAATTTACCAGCAAAAGTATTCTGGAGGGATGAATAATCTTAAAATAAGATAAACCTTTATTCGTCCCTCAGTGGGGAAATTTGCAAACTAATTAACTAGTTAATTCATTGATTGAGGTCAATCACACCATTTGCATTAAAGAGAAACCGTGTTATCCCTGAATGAGTTGAACATCTTATCGATGCAGGACTCATCATTTCATTCCGTACTGAAGTGCAGATATTAGTAGACTTTAGAATTTATGATTCCATGTGCATTATACATCTCACAGTCAACACTTAATCTACAGTTGGCCTACACTAGTAAAGTATTTTAGATATATTTAACATCAATGTAGATAGAAACTACATCACTTCCTATAATATTTTGTATTATATCTGACAGTATTTTTTTTTATGATATTATGACTTTCTTCAACTTGAATGAATTATTATTTTATTTTATTTTTCAGGGAGTTGTTTACCTGCAAAATGTCTCTTGAATTTATCCCTGATCCCTGCAGTTCAGCTCGGTACAGCTCCATACTTCACTTTTAAATGTCAGGTGTGTGTGAATCACTACAGCGTTTAACATTATGTCCTTTATATGAGTGCACACAATCGTGATTACACGGAGGGTCTGGGGCATAGGTTTGGTTTCAGATGTACTCAGTAATACCAGATAGCAAAATTAAGTTAAAGAAAAAAATATATAAACTCAATATATTTCAGACTAAGTGGCAGGATTTTTTCTGGAGGATAGACTGAGAGGTCAAAACCAGGGCAAATGAATCTGGTGACATTTGCTGCTGCTCGTTAAGTTTATTGCACTGAGCGCACTGTAAATATTAAAGCAGCTCAGGAGAATGTATCGACGACTTTATCAACTCCTCTCTTCTCTCATTTAAGAAGAAGAAGAAGCTTAAGAAATAGGTTTTTACTTTGTGAGGAAAGTCAGCCTGAAAGTATAAAAGGAAATGGGACCCAAAAAAAGGATTTTGAAAAGTAAGTAACTACCTGCTTATTTTAGAGTTTGTCACCATATACATAATTTGCATACAGCAATGTGAGGAACTGAAGCACATAGATCACAAAAGCGTCAGCCACCTCTCTCTCTCTCTCTCACTCACTCTCTACCAAACCAGTGGAGGCAGATGGCCGCCCGTCTAGAGCCTGGTCGGAGATTTCTGCCTGTTAAAAGGAAGTTTTTTCCTCACTGCTGTCGCCTCCTGCTCGCTCACGATGGGAATTGTTGGATCTCTATAAATAATATTATAAAGAGTTTGGTTTATATATGGAAAGTGCCTTGACTTCTGTTATGATTTGGCACCATAGAAATACATTTGAATTGAAATTGAATATAATATGAGCCGTCAATAGTGTCCCACCAGCTCTCACTGTTATCTGTAAAGATTTCATTGCAATCCATCCAATAGCTGTTGACATGTGGATCAACGTCCTCATCTCCCCATCACATGGCTGAGTTTATTCGTAGTTGTGCTTGTAGCGCCGAGATGTGTGACACGTGCGTGGAATTTTCTTTGAGGATGAATGTAAACCAAACACACCTTTACTGATCGATTTTCAGAGAACAGTCAAAAGAGGGAGCTGCATATGAATATTAATCATGTTTTTTCATGTGTCCTTCAGCCTCAGATACATCCATCTGGGTTTCCCCCTTGAGGCAAAATAAGCATATATATCCCCCCCTTTTTTTTATCGTCTACTATCACTTCCTGACAGCTTTTTGTTGAAAAGATTTTCCACAGTATCAAACAGCCAGCTGAGGAGAGGCTTTGACTGTAGCCTCTTTTTTTTTTTTTTTTTTTTTTTTTTTTTTTTTTAATGGGAAGTGAAAGAGAGGGGCTGTGCAGAGTTCAGAGGGCTGCCCAGGAAGACATTAGAATATCAGAGAATGAATGGAACCCGGCCCCTTCCTCTCTGCCGTCGCTTTCATGTGCTGACTGATGTGCACGGCAGACATCGGCGCTTAAGAGGAGTGTTCTCTGATTACGATGAATCAAAAGTGTGGATGCGGACGCAGATGGCAAAGATTTATACCATCAAAGTGACATCTGTACAATTTATTTATCTTGTTCATTCATTGGTTACTCTTTCTAGTTTTCTCTTTTATAATAATTGCGCTTTTTCTTTCTATCATTCTTCCCTCGGTTCTGGTTTCTAATGCAACTCATTCCTTGTATTTACTGCACGTTCAAACAGAGAGACACAGTGTTGAAGGTCTCCTATAGAATATATGCAGTCTGACAGAAAGCTGAAATGATATTGAATTTTGTCCACCGTTCAAAAATCCCCCTCTGTGAACGTCTTGTTCAGCTTTCTCGCCCTTTACTCCGCTCACTACCTTTTTCTTTGATGTGTTGTCAGTCAAGACGTTCAAGAGCGCCGTGATCGTTATTCTTCCTGTGTGAGTAAAATGGAACATGAGAAAACACGGCCTGGAGCAGCAGAAGATGTCTTGTAGTTGTCACATCGTAGTGTATTTAACCATCTTTTTATGGCGAAATGTAATTTCATAAATGCCTTCAGTCAAAAATCTGTCAGAGCAGAACGATAAGATTGTGTTGAAAACCTCAACTAGGTTCAATAGGATGGCTGCTACCTTTTTGAAGACTATAATGTCTTCTCGTGCAAACTATGGAAATCTAATGTCTCCTCATGTTGGAAAGATATGAATGTGACATTTTATTAAGACAATACATTTCAATTCATTTTTGCATTTTCTCCAGGTTACAGTTTCTTCTCCTCTACTGGGGCACATCTTGAGCCCTCCTCAAATTGAAATCATCAGAGCAGATCCTAGGACTGGCTTACTCTTGATCCCAAAGCATTAAATACTGATTGAAAGGACATTAAAACTTGAAAATCTACCTGATTAAATAAAGGTTATCTATACAGACAAAATACAGGAAAATCCAACATGAAGTGTCTTAGTAAGGTGTCAAGCCTCAATGTGCCTTCGTATTGATTCTGCAAGTCAATCTACTGGAGGGATGAACGCCTCTCTTCCAAAAGACATTCCCTCATTAGGTGTTTTGATGATGGTGGTGGAGAGCTCTCTCTAACACGTCGGTGCAACATCTCCCACAGGGAGGCCTGCTCAGCATTTGTATTCATGCCACAGAGTATGATAGGATGTAATTGCATAATTGTACCATGCGGTGCTCAGGTTTTTCCACTGGATGTCTGGTCTTGGGCACCAAAGTGGCCAGAAATATTGGTGCAACATTAAAGAAAGCACAAGGGGCGACGGAAAGTGCAGGAAAGAAGGCAGTGGACATGAATGTTAAAGATTATCAGACTGAGGTGCAGCATAGTTGAGAGAGGGGCACTGCGACACAGCTGCAGAGTTACAGTAGTTTAACAGGTAGAGGTGTTAACTAGCAGCAAATAAGTAACTGAGCTTGGTGGGTAGTGCAAACGTTGCATCAGCAAAATGCTCCGAGTGGTAAAAAAACAGTCCAAAAAAACATAGAGCAAGTGTAGAGGAGGGTTAAACTGCAGGGTGTCGGGGGTGCCTGCAGGGAGAAGCAGAGCTGGGCCGAGATGCCACAGTGCCTTTTGCCAGACACCACCATGGGGCTGAAGAGGGCCGTTGGGAGGGGTCAACCATCTGCACAAAATGCATTGAGGTGCATGAGGAAAGAAAGGCAGTTTGTTAAGATCAGCAAGTTCTGCAGCCAGTAGCTCGAAAAATCTGATGTGTTTGCTCGACTTTGAAGGCTGATGCAGACTCACATCTTTCTGTCTGTCTCTCTCTCTCTCTTTCTTTCTGCACGTTGTTTTTATGCCTCTCTCTTTCCATTCTGGCTGTTTTTCAGGTACGTGCTGCTGCTGTTCACTTTGTTCTTCGTCCCGGGAGTGGTGATGATTATAGCCTACGGTCTGATCTCCAGAGAGCTCTACCGAGGCATTCAGTTCGAGCTGAGCCAGAGCAGAGAGACCACCGGTGAGATCCATCATAAATTCAATCCAAACTGCGAAAGGCTTTTTTGCTCACACTGATTTAACTCATGCTGTGGATGAAATCTTCCTTTTCACGTTGTATAGACCTGTATGAAGCTGCGGTGAATTGCATTAGAAAGACAGCAGGATTTATCAAAAGTCCAATAAAACATGACACCTGCCTGTAACGCAAATAAATTCCAATAAATACACACCAGTTTGAACGTATTTTGGTGTGATTTACTGTTAATATTATGCACTTTCTCACAGACACAAACCATCATCTGACGCAACACAGGCAATCAAATAATACAACATAGCTGCAAAGGGAGATTAGTTTGTTTTGCCTCAAGCAGAGAATGACATATTTTCTTGCTACCTACAGGTTGTGCACCTGTTACATCCAAAAATACACTTCCTTGCCGTTCTCCTCATACCTACTCCACTCGTTTTGATCCATGTGTGGAGTGTCTCCGTGGCCTTGTATCTGGTATTTCCCATAGAAATGGGCAAATTGGTTAGGTACAGCTGATAGCTGATTTATAACGGCTGTTGTAGCTGTGTGCATCAGGAGCACCAGTTTCCATGGAGTCCAGTCTTGTGCGTGATTCATCAAGGTTGAGATGATCTGAAATAGCCTTCGGTAGCGACTATTAATCTGTAGACATAGTGTGTGTGTGTATATATATATATTATGCAGCAAAATAATGAACTTCCAGGTGTTGGATGTGAACATTGAAACATGTTTTGCCTGTTCATGCTGCCCTTTAAATTTATAATGTAATTTCAGTGCAATAGTTGAGCTGTGTTAAACTAAATCAAGTGGCTATCTTCCAGTCTTTTGGTACAAAATTCTCTTTTGTGTGTCTCTTTCCACTGCAGCTCAACAGGGAAACTCTGTACTAAAAAGACTGTTTGGAGAATGTCATTTGTCTGACTCAGACTGTTGAAGCTGATGAACTTTCAAATAAAATTTTGCATTGCTATTCTGGATTTTGCCCCCTATGCATTATTAAGGACTGACTGGTAAAATTGTCATCTTATCCTTGAAACCCTCCACAGGTCAGAAGAACGGTGTGGGAAAGGCTGTCACGGGGTCGAACGATGACGATGATGGTTGCTACATCCAGGTGTCTAAAAAACCCTCCTCCACCGTGGAACTCCCCACCCTCTCTGCCTCGTCTGGCGCCGCCCAGGCCAAAACTGAGCGTGCCCGCAGCAACACCTCAGAGGCAAAGCTTCAGGCCAAGAGGAGAGTCATACGCATGCTGATGGTGATCGTGGCGCTCTTCTTCATCTGCTGGATGCCCCTGTACTCAGCCAACACCTGGAAGGCCTTTGACCTGAACTCGGCCTCCAAAGCCCTCTCGGGAGCGCCAATCTCCTTCATCCACCTGCTGTCCTACACCTCCGCCTGCGTCAACCCCATCATTTACTGCTTCATGAACACGCGCTTCCGCAAGGCCCTGCTGTCCACCTTCGCCTGCTGCTGCCGCAACCGGCTCTGTCATCGGTGCTGCTGGTGCAGGAGGAGGGAGGCAGGAGAAGACGGCATCACCGCCACCTCCATGGCCACGTCGATGGCCACCTCCATGTCCAAGTTCAGCTACACCACCGTCAGCACCACCGGCACCTGCTGAGCCTGGAGGAGAGCTGGGTGGTCGCGTCAGCGTCTGGCGGCCAGCGGTCACTGTGTGCGCCATCTGTTTTTTTCAATCTTATGTTTTTCACTCTACATCTTAATATGCTGTGAGTCATGCGCTGAGTAATATCCCTGCCCTCGTTTATGAGGCCTTTTTTGAAAGGTCTCCTTCAAATTCTGCGAGCATGGTTGCAGAATGCAAGTCGGGGGGAAAACGCTGTTTCAGTTTGGTGACATTCTTTTTTTTTTTTCTTCTGTTTAACTGGCAGCATCTGCTTTGTCGCATCCCGAAGAGAACATCAAGTGCCTGTGCTCTTTGTGTGGCTTCGTTCGTTATGGCAGTTTGTTCACCGGCTCTGACAGACATTTATGTGGAAAAACTACACTGAAAATATGGATCCTGTGTCCTTGTAAATATTGTCTTCATGTTCTTACTGTACCAAAGGTTAATTTGACAGAGACATACTGCTGAATAAGGAGGACCTGTTAACTCAGTAATGAATCAGTATGGATGTCAGCTACGTTGTTTCATCTTCATTTATTCAGGGCGTCTCTCTCTCGCAGTTATCAGAATGATTCTACTAAATACCAAGAAATAATCCTGTTTATTCCAGCTTTTTCTGGACGAGCTTCTTGCTCAGCTCTGACACTGTGTTTCATTCTTAATGAGTTGTGTTTCATCACTTTTGGTAAAGCAGCTTTTCTGCAAACACCGAAATTCATTCGGCTGACTTAGTCGGCGTCTTCGTAATAACAGGATGTTTTCACCCCGTTGCAGCCCTGCTTTGTGACCCGGGCTGATAATGCAGGTGCATGTTTGCAGAAACATCTTGAAGATAAACATCTGAAGAGTAATTTAGTCTCCCTCCTCTGTGATGCATGAATAAGAACGCGTGGTTTAGAATGGAACAATTTTCTTGTGTTATCCGCTCTGCAGTATAACAAAGCAAGATCAAACAGACTAAAATCTCCTGCGTCCACCATTACAACTGTATGTTGAATACTGATGCAGACATTAACATCAGGATGTGAATTAGCAGGAAATGTGCAGACAGTCCATCCATGAAAGGCTGATGGCACCTGCCTGTTGCTCCAGTCTGCCTTTGCTACAAATGGCACGGAATAGTGCTTTAGTCAAACTCACCTTTTCTACTCAGTTATCTCTGTGGTGTCTTTTATGTAGTCTCTCTGCTTTCCGCTTCAGCGCTGCCAATTACGCTGAGCATTACCTAAGTACAAAGACCCCGTTTCCAGGCTTAGACTAACGAGGTGTTTCTCAGGGACCCTGTGCAGTGCAGGGTTAGTGCTGATCTCACGGCTTTGCCTTTGCAAAATTGACGACAAATGGCTCCACTCAGCCGCCGCATCTGAGCCCTTCAATTCTTCAATCATAATCATAAGGATAACAACAACAAACTTGATTTAAACAGCATCTTTCATTCAGAGAACGAAGCTTAAAATGCGCTACAATAAGAAGAATCCAGACAAACTGAGGCAAGAAAATGGTTGGGCAAAAGTACGCAGTAATTTTAATAACAGAAGTAAAATAATAAATTAGAATAAGAAAAAAGACAGTGAAAGCAATGAAAGACAAACTTAGAGCACACAATCAAACATTCAAGTACGTAATGTTATGACAGACTTGTTTGATTCAAGAGCTTATAGATAAGCTGACTTTATCCAGTGATGGATATTACTTTGATGACGGGACATGATGTTCATCAACAAATTGCAAATTGAAATTATTCATGGCTTCATTCATGAATTCAGTCGATTATGCCAACGGACACGATTGGTGTTGCAGTGCATATTTTAACTCCACGTTAAGATATGAAGTAGAGACTGAATTTTATCAGTTTGCCTCTGCAGCGCAAAAAGATCTGGATTTGGGATGTAAGACTGTCGTCCTACATACAGTGCACGTTGACAGCTTAGTTCTACCATTTCCTGTCACTTTCAAGTTCTTTCTCTTTTTTCACCATCGCCGAGCGCTCCCCGTCCCTGCAGCCTCATCCACCCACCACCCTCCTTTTTTTTTTTTTTTTTTTTATTTTTTCAACGCAGAGGCACATGAATACATGAATGACAATAGCGTGTGGGTGACTGAAATTTGCAGGCGCGAGCACTGTCCGAGAGGAGTTTGCAGTCGGTGGCAGAGGTGGAAGCAAGTTTGGCTCGCAGACAGACAGCTGGCACAGAAATCCCCAACAGAGGCTCGCTGATAAACACTGCTCTGTGTGTGCTTTTGTAATTAAGACAGGAGACAATGAGTGATTTCCATATCTTCGCCAGCACTCGCTGCACTGAAGAACAGAAGTCAGAATTTATTTCACAGTCAGTGCAACCTCCCTTTAAATTTGCACTAATCCAAATGCTTTGTAAACATTATGAAATTGGAGCCTGCAGTTTAATGAAATGCGAGTTAAACCGCCGTTGAGAAGGAGAAGAAGATAAGCCTCTTAATCCAGAATTGATATTGTTTCATATTCTGCCTGCAGATTTATCAGAAAATAAATCTCGGTGTCTGGTCGTGTGCGTTATGAAACAACTTCAAGTTATGGTACAAGTCTCTGAGAGAGACTGCTTTTTCTGCTGCCTGCAGGTTTAGCTATGAATTAATAAAACGATCAAACCGGCCAGTCTCAGAGCTGCTGTCTTATGTAGTTTTAGATTTTACTCAGCACTCTACAAGTGCAACTCATTTAATCATTTCAGGATGCTAAGCCTAAGGTGTTAGTGTGCACTCCTGATCAATGTATTTACCAGAAACACACACAGAGATCGAGACATTGATTAGTATCTGAAAAATAATGGAGTTGTATTTAGCAGTTAATGACGACAGAGCTGAAAATAACTGTCTTTTTTAAGAGGAAAAAAAAAAGGAGTTTGGGATTTTGGGGAAATATTGTACGTTTAATCGCTTTCTTGTGAAAGTTAGAGTCAGTTAGTTTTGTTTAATGGGAAGATGAGAAAACAGCTTTGTCCAGAGTAGAAAAGAGTCTTTCCAGCACCTCTAAGCTCACGAATTAACGTGACGTCTTTTTTTAGAAAGGGTAAAAATGACAAGTCATGATTTGAGGGGGCTATTTATTAGACGCTTCCAACAGTCCGGCCAGCAGCGATCATGGCTGGACTGGGTCAAGACAGATGTCTGTCCATCACTGAGCTTGGTTCTGTCCTGAGGTTTCTGCCTGTTAAAAGGAAGTCGCAACTGTCGCCAAGTGCTTGCTCATGATGGGAACTGTTGGGTCTCTATAAGTAATATTATAAAGAGTCTGTGCCTTGAGATGACTTGAGGTGTGGTTTGGCGCTATACAAATAAAGTTGAAATGAATTGAATTGAACCGGGATCAAACACAGTCCAGGCTGATGGACCACAGGAGTCGATGATTGTTGGAACAGTGGAAAGGGGTTTTTAGCGATTTTAATTTTTGTGTTGAATTTGAACGAAATGTGTTTCATGATGAGCTAACACGGTAATGAAGCTCGTCTCAGTTTGGTAAAAGAGAGAAACTTGGTTGTATTTTTCAGTTTATTAAGGAAAATCGGTGTAAGAATATTTCCTTTCTTGACATTTTGTGAGGGTTTTTTTTGGTTTATAAGAGTAAAAAAAGTAAGAGAGTTTTTGAAACGTGAAACTCATACATCAAAGTGATATTACGCGACAGGTCGAGCTGAGGTTAGCTGGTAACATCCAAACTGTTATTTCTTTCTAAACTAAAATTTTTACATACATATTACACATTGCACCTTTAAAGTCAAGCTATCTTCGTATTTAACATAGAGGCATGAGAGTGGTGTCAATTCTCATCTAACTCTCAGCAAGAAAGTAAATAAGCGAATTTCCCAAAATATAAAATGATTCCTTCAAGGCTACATGAAGCACTTCCACGACTGCAAGACCCCTGAAAGACTTGATTTGAGCCATAACCGTGAGTTTACAGACTCAAAAAAACAAGGTAAAAATGCCCCTCCAGGGGTGAGAAATCTAATTCTTAGCCTGTCCTCAGAACAATGCCTGATGCAAATTGAAACTGAAATGAGACGGAGGCATGGGACCATGCGCACAGTTGGTTTCTCTCTTATCTCTACCTCCCTCACCACGAATCCCATTAGGTGCTTCAGGCGGCACATAAGGGAAGAAAAAAAACAAAACAGGAAAACCTCATTTGCCTCTTTAGGAAAAGAAATTCTGATCGAGTCGGGACACAAAAGAAGTGACGGCGCAAAATATAAACTGCGGCGTCGTCTTTCATAAATGTCACTTTCCTGGCAGTGAAATAGTAACCTCCTCATATTTGTGGTGATTCATTGGTGCTCTCTTGAAAGAACATTTGTCATTTGTGTCAGGCGTTCATTTGTGTTTTAAAAAGCTATAAATCAAAAAGCTGCTCATTTAATAGTTGGAGGCGCCGACACATGGCTTTGACAGATAATGTTCTCTTTAAGCTGCTCATTATGATTCTGCTCTCTGTTAACCTCTAATTTGGAGGATTTTCATGTTTTTGCGTTAATTGGAGGATCACACACAAATCCTTACTTAAAGATGCAACAAACAAAGCTGCTTCTCTCGGTACCTGAAAAGTCGACTGCTGGGAGTTGGACGATTTTCAGCCGCCAGCAAAAACTGACAAAGCGCTCATAAGTAAATTAGAAGAAGCTGTTTCTCAATTATTCATAATGGCTACCTGGAGGACGGCTGCGAGTTAAATGCGCCTCTGCCAGATTTTATTTTGTTCGTCTGCAGGATAATTAATAATTGCAATAGAGAGATTTTCTGCAGTTTCGCCTCAGGCACAGAATGAAATGTTTTGTTTTGGCCTCCAGGCTCTGCACCTGAGTCTGACCAAGAAACAGTCAGTGTGAGTTGTCGAAGCCTGTCGTACCTTATTCATGTTCTTTTTTTTTTTTTGCTCAGCCTTACAGAGTACGTCCGTGTCAAACAGGAGAGTCTTTGTCTGCTCCTCCTGCTTGTCACAGGTTGAGAAAGGGAAGACTCGGTCTTTTCAAGATGCACCTTCTGAGGGACCGTTTTAAGTGTTAACATGTACAGTACGTCAAGTTAAAGTCTCAGCTTCAAGGGGGAAAAAAAGCTCCTCAAACAAAATGCTGAGATGAAGATAAAGATGAGGTGACGAAATCGTATAATTATTAGCTTTGGAAACACTTCCCCCGATGGTGAAGCTGTCTGTGTTTGTCCGTCCACATGAGATAACTGTTTACCAAGGCAGCCTCCAAGGTCTGCTCACTTCTCTTCGCCACATCTGGTGCCTGCTTGTGCTTGTGATACTATAAAATGTGTAAATGTCTGATACTCTCATTAGAAGATTTCAAATGTGAGCTTATTGATGTTCGTGATGTTTTGCTTTCGCTCCTGTGTGATATAATTATTATGATGCGGTCTTGTTTTTCATGGCTACGCGTGCAGTATTTTTCATGCCAAATGTCCATTATTTAACAAAAAATAAATATTGGGATAAAACATCTTTATGTCTATATATTACGTGTGTGATTACTTCAATGAAAACAGTGTTGCCCAAGCAGAGAGCAGGACTGTGAAACATGAAAAAGGCAGATGAATAATAAAATAGCAACAAACAATGGCAGCTTCCCCAGCGAATACACTCTGATATGAATCAAGGGAACCGCGGGGAACGAGGAGCCCTCAGGAAGTTCAAACTCACATTTCACGGACCGGAATGAGGAAGAAGCTGAATGCTCCAGAGTCATCATCACAGCAACGCTCGCAGCTGCAACTTGAATCTGTCGTCTTGGACCAGAAAACCGAGAAAACACATTTCTCAAGTTATCCTTCAGAGACATCGATCTGTGTAAAAACAGAGAAACATTTGTTTTTTTTTCTCCGGCGATGCAGAACTCCATGAGGCTTTTTTAAATATTTTACACAATCAGCGCTCACAGTGTTCCTTGAATATTAACAATAGCTGTGCTGTTTGCTGTTCTAATGGATGTCGGTTAAAGGCTGGCTCTGAACAACAGTAATCCGCATGAGGCATTGCAAAAGCTCACATTATGATTTTATTTTTTACACTTTAAAATCATATTAAGGGTAGAGAATAATATGAATTCTGGAGAGTTGAGCTGTTTTTATTTTTAAGGGTAAGTTTCTCCTGGATTGTTTTATTACAGATGTCAATATCCTGTGAAAACGAAACAGGAAACCAGGAAATTGAAAGATAATTGGAACATAAAAAGGAAATCGTTCGATCAGTCCAGTCAGATAAAACATTTGTATGTATGTTCCACCAAAAACATACAAAATCCTCGCAAGTCACACTTGTGAGCGATGCAAAAGAAGGCGACTTGAAACGCAACGATCGCCCTTTGTGATCTGCTCATGAAAGTGCATGCAAATCACTAGAGGAACATATACGACAGGTAGTCGCTGCAGTCCTCACTCCTTTGACCCCTTTAGCCATTTGAGTCCATTGAAAACACCTTTTTATTTCTTCCCCAAATCTGCCTTCTGACTACAAATTCACAATCTCTTCATTCCAAAAAAAGCGCTGATGATACATCCATGTATGTTTCCGGCTCAGTGTTACTCAGCGATCCAACACTTGTGAGGCTGCAGAGCTCCGCACTGTTGTTAAATCATTTGTAACTCCAGTCAACAGTGTGTTTCCTCGGCCCTGCGTGCTGCGTTCTGTACGCCATTAGCCCGCTGACTCCTACACTATCTGTCATGGTTGCCTTTCCGCCGCAGGGTTCAGTAATGGAAATCAACAGTGTAGAGTCTATAGTAAATGGACACAGCTTCTCTGTTGTAGCCCACCATCACCACTGCCCCTCGGCTCCTCAACAGAGGAACACAGACAGCTCATTTATCTTCTTTCCAACCCTCTACCAGGTATTCCTAATAGCCTGTCCCCACCTCCAGCACATTTCTATTCATCCCCCCATCTTCCTCTTCCAATGTTGAT
This sequence comes from Holacanthus passer, assembly GCA_025331565.1. Classification (NCBI taxonomy): domain Eukaryota; kingdom Metazoa; phylum Chordata; class Actinopteri; family Pomacanthidae; genus Holacanthus; species Holacanthus passer. Next base: position 232,488 of record JAFREQ010000209.1, on the reverse strand, counting down.
CCTGCAACACAAACCGAGAGAACTGGCCTTTTTGTCTATGAAATAGGCCTGACCATCAGCAGGTTAGAGCCATGACATGCCCTGTTGCTTTTATCTATGCAGGCAGGGGTTCTTTCATTTGGGAGCCCAAAGAAAACACAGCATTATACAGAGCAGCAGGGTCCCTATATCCACACAGCCCAAAGGAATAAAAGAAACTTTAGAGATACATTTCCATGTTGCTACGGATGATGCTGATTCAATGCTGCATGTAAGTAATGTTTCCAACTCAAAAGGTCGAGGAGAGTAGGTATTTTCAGCTCGACACATGGCGGGCTGCTGTGCGCCCTTCAGGCCGTGAATTATCTGCTTTTTTTTTTACATATGCAATTCACGCACCGCGCCAGTGTGAGCAAAACACAGTGCCCTGGTGAAAGGTGAAATCAAGAGAGAAGGAAAGGAGAGGCCTTTTCACCCTTTCAAACCTCCAAGCCAGACTGCTGTGACTAAGACTAAGCCTAAGGCACACCTGTGCACTAATCATGCTGTCTAATCAGCACCTTGATCTGCCACACCTGCGAGGTGGAGGGATCATCTCGGCAAAGGAGAAGTGCTCACTAACACAGATTTAGACAGATTTGCGAACAATATTTGAGAGAAATAGGCCTTTTGTGTACGTAGAAAAAGTCTTAGATCTTTGAGATCGGCTCATGAAAAATGGGAGCAAAAACAAAAGTGTTGCATTTATATTTTTGTTCAGTGTACGTTCAGGGGTCAAAATAAAAAATCATTAAAGTTTTTCTCATTTCCCATTGATAGATTTGTTGCTAGAGATCTGACATATGTGTTACACACATGCATGTCATGATGTACTCGAAGCAAGTGGTAGTGGCGATGTTTTCCCATTGTCTCACTGTTACTATGAATGAATACAGACACCATGATGACAGTTTGCTCATATTATCTCATTGTCACAGTCACATGATGGTGCAGCACCTGGGTGTCAGAATGAGGATTAATGATGGCGACTGATGAGGAGGAATCAGATCATCTAAAAGCAAAATTGGAATGATGAAGATAGTTCAGACGACATGAGCTCTGAATGCGACAATCGTCTGTCCAAGCAGTGGTGCCAAGAAGAATTAGGACCGATGAGTGAACCTCAAATAGTGACTTTAACGATCTCAGCCTTGCTGCTATAAGCAACTTGGGAAGCCAGACGATCTCACAAGTGTTATTTTTCCAATCCTTTTAATAACACATCCAGAAAAGTTACAAGAGCAATGTGATGAGCTTGCCTATGTGGAAATGTTTGAAAAATCAACCATGCATTTACAATAAGGGGTTGAAGCGAAAAGTAAGCACACAACTAAATATTGCTTTTGGCCTCCCGCTGTGAGAGATCTGAAACGTAGCCCATAGCAAGAAAAAAAAAAACCTTGTCGAACAACTTTCCTTCACTCAAGTGACATGGCACTGTCAGCGAGCGAGGCTGTCAATGACGTGACGTGCAGCCCGATGAGCGCCGTATGGAGACACCAAAATTAAGCAGTTGTCATTCTCGTCTTGCTGCTTCTGAGCCCGAGCGACTCCCGTTACCAAAGAAGGACGTGCTAACGGCTCTAATGGCCCATCAAGGGATGGAAAACCCCGAGGCTGACACTCCCACCTCAAAGGCGACGGCCTGGGGGGGGGATACAGAGTTGTCGCAACAATCGCTGTGATGTGCTTCTCTTTTCTCACTGTTGAGGTTTTTTATTTGTGAGATATGTCACTCAGTTGCTAAGTAACTGAAGTGAAAAGAACAGTCTCCACAGTGCAAAATCTGACATATTCCTTATAAAAGCACATGGGCTGGCTGGCGTGGTTTGTGAGGAGCAGAGAGGGGGCGGTTACACTGAGAGTTAAAATTCAGAGCATATGGCTTGGAGTGCATGGGAATGAAACCCTGCATGGCATGTATGGTTCTGCATATTTTTAATAAATACACGTTGCTGTAGTTTTCTATGCCTCAGGACAAGACATGAACTCCCAATACGACAACTTGTGGGAATCTCCTCTCGCAGCATTTCTACTTGCTGAGGGGTTGGCACAGAGTTGCAATCTTCTGCAGAAAGTAATCACTTGGCCTGTGTTAGGGGAGCTAATAGTAATGGATTTGGACTTCATTAGGCGTTTGCGTTGTCCGTCCATCTCCAAGCCGAGAGCCAACAGCTTACTTGGCTGGGTTGTGCATTCATTCCCCGCACCAGAGGGAAATGTGAAGACGTGTCAGTATGACAGGTTTATACTCTCACCTCCTCTACCTTGTCCTTTCTGTTCAAAATGTTGTGTGTTCGAGCTGATTCAAGCCGACCACTAAAAGACAGCTCAATATTACATTGTTTCTCCGAGGATCACAATCTCTGTGAGGCAGATGGGGAGGTGTCCTCTGGAGAAAATCTATTTCTATGATTTATGCTTCAAGCTCGGGTCTGGGAAACAGCGAAGGGGCGTGGGAACATGCAAAATGAACTTAAAATATTCTCAAACTTTCTTGCATGAACATTTCGCTGCTTCATAGAAGAAGCACTCACGCGTGTGGCGTACTCGGCCTCAAAAAAGGACTTTGAAGTTTTTGCTCAGAAGGGAAATGGATTTGAGTGCGGCACTGTGGGGCAGAAGAAGGGAGAAAGATAAAAAATGTGAGGAGCTCTGGGTGTCTATTATTCCCCCCGCTGTCACCCTGACGCCGCCATAAGAAATATCATTCTGCTGTCTAATTAAAAATGCATTTTATAGCCAAACTGAACTCAATAAGCTTCATGGGTGATGAAGCATTTCTTAGTGCAATATGGCAACAACAGACTCAAAGAGAAGGTTGTTTGGTTGACTATTGATGCCTTAAAATGGTGTGGTTTGGGCTGATTTTTCAGATCATGCGAATCATCATTAATGAAGATTAGAACATTAATAACAAACATACAGAAAAACTGGTGAGAAACTCTGGATAGACCAACTAGAGCAATGTCATACCAGCATGTAAATTCACAAAAATTCACCCACATTTTTAAAAAACTTACAGCTTCAAAGTTTGAAGTCGGGTCATGGACGGCTCGTATCGATCCATCCTTGAGCTGGTCTCTGCATCACCAAGGCCGTGTCTGAAATCACTCTCTGTTCAATAGAAGCTACACCTGAGGATGATGTGTGAAAAGAGCGACGGAGATACCAAGCCTCTAGCATCGCATGTTTCGCCGTGCACTTTCTGGTTTGACCGCACCTTTACACAGAATCTATATTCAGCCTGTGTATGTACCACAGCTCAAATCCTTTCTGCTTGGTCAGATGCAATTTATTTTTAATGTAAACCACAGTCACTGGGGACAAAGTAAAGCAGAGATGAAGCAAGGAGAATCACAACTAGATGAACAACCCTCGAGGAAAAATTCACAAATAAATCAGTCGTCATGATGAGCCATTAGCTCGCGGTATCTAAAAGTAACTGCGCCACATTAAGGGATTGTTTTCCCAATAACTGATAATGAGTGTCATCATCCCGGCCTTCATTAACATGATCATTACAGCACCAGTAATGATTACAGTGACATCAGGGGCCTCGTATGTAAAATCATCTCCTGTTTAATTTGTTCATACAAATATTCCACGTGTAAAGCACAGGAGCCGTCATACATGTGGCTCGCGGCATAAAACCAAAGCTTTTCACCATTATTCATGAGACGAAATTAAATTCCATCCCCATCCTGACATCATTATGATTTTCTAATTAGGAATACCCGACTGCATAAAATAATTACTGAACACAGCTGCACACCCAACTCTATTACAAGTCTGCCCGAGAGACTGAGCACACATCAGACAACAGCGGCTCCTGCATAGTTCACTGTGCGAACACCTCCGGTTTACATACACAACAATAATTGGTTGGTAATTTGATTAAGTCTTGCCTCATTTTGATTATCGGAATGAAAGTAAGGTCATAATTAGTGTCGGGAGCATACCTGGATTCAAAATCTCTGTCGACCAAAGTGAGATATGTTTTAATGATGTTATGTATGGACCTTACATGTAGAGGAGGTGTAGCTATATGTGATTATTCACAAGGGTATTGTGTTTGCACTGAGCCCCACTTCTCATTAAGAGCTGATCTAAAACACTTATATTACAGTAAATCACTCAATGCAATAATATTTATTGATGAGGATCGATACAGCTTTTTAGCCTAAAAACATTCTATTTATTTTTTGATGATCAGTCAGTCAGTCCACCACTTTGCTCCAGAAATATCTGACTAATTATTGGATGGATTGCTATGAAATCTTGCAGATATACATGAGATATTCATACTGCACATCTCCTGACTTTTCCCTCCAGCGCCACCATAAGTTTGACATCAATTTTGCGATAAAGCAGAATTAAACTCACTCCAGATCTAAAATCCCTGTATTTTGAAAGGCAACAAAAATCCAACACAAACAATCAGTCAGTGATGTCTCATGTCTCATCATGTCTCACTGACAGCTGAATCCCAATCTACAGTTAACAATTATGGGAATAAATAGGATTTTACTTAAAACAAATGTAATCAAACTGCAGGGTGTTGATCAATGCCAATGAATCAGTTGGAAAAAGAGATAATTCTTTATTGATCCCCCAAGAGGGGAAATTCAGAATCAGATTATTAAGACCAAAGAGGTCGGCAGATCACACTGATCCCGTCATCTCCGCCACTGTGGCACCTCTCTTTGCTTGCGTCACAGCTGATGTCTATGTTAATGGGAGAGAGGTGGAAACACATGAGAAGCAGTCACGCCGCCCACATCTCCCACATTTCCTCCGCTCTCTTGATTTCCTTCTGGCCCCGTTTGCCAAGTCTCCGCACCTTGGAGCCCAGACTGAAGAGAGGAGAGACATCATCCGTCATCCTCGTTGACACCTCATTACGAAAATGGTGATCTCCGAGGCCACACCACATGGCGCAGCGGCACGAGTGGCTGCTGACTCCGTTCGCTGAGAGAGTCTGCGAGCCAATGGAAAGAAAGAGGAGGACTAAGAAATGATGAACACACCTTTGAACTGTAAATCAGACTGGGATGACATGGATGTTACCTACAAATACATACAGACAGCACTTTGAAAATTACACACATGCGTCACAGCTTCCAAAGGATTTCTCAGATCAACTCTAACGCAGCCCCTTTGCTCGCAATTGCTTCCTTGTTCCCGGAGAGGAATGTGCCCTTCAGTGTGACATGAAAGCAGCAGGATTAGGTGCCGATTAAACCCAACACAAACAGAGAAAGAAGCTTCTCTCTGCATAGCAGAGTTATCGAATGCTTCGAATTTCAATGAGAGAGACACAGAGATGAAATGATGCTGTTGGGGAAAATATTGCAAATACATATTTCAGTTATTCTTAAAGTGAGAATATGGAAGATTCTGTTATGTTGTCGTCCTCTCAAAAGTTTAATTGTCTCACTCTTCCCGACTGGAGATGGAGCATAAATGAGGACGTTGCGGCTCCAGGTCGTGTTCTGGATTTAATAAAAGGAGCCAAGCAAAGAGCTTTATGAAAATGTCAAAGCCATCACTGGTCTGAGATATCACACTCTACTTTTGACATTGCTAACGTCTCCTACATTTTGGACTGATAAATCACGAGCCAATAATAACATTAAAATCTTATTTGCAGAAGTCTCTGTGCAAAATGCAACAAATGAGAGTAAAGAGTCTGAGCAGCTAAATGAACTTTTGCATTTGCTTTAACATTCAGCTGTAGGTTCAATTCAAATGACGAGCTGTTGTTCATCGTTGCACATGTTGTGGTGCATCTGAGAGCCTTTTATAAATAGATCTCCAGTTGATAAGGATTGTTATGTGAAAACACTCACTGAACTTGCTCATGTCTTTTTTTTTTAAAATAACACACTGTAGCCATGGGAATACATGAGAAAGATGAGTCTCCTCAAGCAACTCAGGCTTTTCAACCACCTTCATTGCTCATTGCTTAAGTGAAATGTCACAAACATGGCAGTATGTCTTCCTGAGTAAAATATTTTTTCGCTTGTCTTAGAGTGGCGCATGAAACATGAAGCGTGATTTAAGTCCCCTGGGAGAAACGTCGCTCTGTGACTGATCCAGGAGACGGATTTTGACTTGAGATGCCTGGCGGGATGCTGTCAATCATCCTGACAGGTGCCGGGCCTGAGGGGCCGACAGCGAGGAGGAGTCACAAGCGAAAGGTAGTGTTTGCAGGGTTCATGGCCACTGAACACATCCATATAAAGAAGAGGTTGAAGGTACAGCCTCTGAAATTCATCCACCACCTATTTATAGTTATGTAAAAGTAAAATCATGCAGTTGAAAAATTGATTTGGATTGTCCTGAGAACAAGCAGAAATAGTAAATGGACTGCATTTCTTTTCTACTCTTATCAGACCACTTAAAGCAAGCCAGCATTCACACATTCATTTTGTAGACTGCAGGGGTCAGGGGTCAAACCACCAACCTTTTGTTTGGACAGCCGTCCCGGAAGTATATATGAAACTGGAATTTAGAGGTTTAAGAAGTTAGGGCTTAACAATTTGCCAGGAAAGTGCATCCATTGATGGTGCTGCTGAACCAAACAAATGCCCACTGAGATTTGCCGGACCGAATTTAAGAAACTTTCCAAAGCTAGTTCAGAAAACATTGACTCATTAACTTTTTCAAACTGCAGTTCGCAAGTTAAAGAATGAACCTTCAAGCTCAATTTTTCAAGGCTGGTTGTGACAGAGAGCCAATATGAACCTGAGCCTGAGGAGTAATATGCACAACACTATGTACTGGATAGACCTCTTTTTAAGGTAAGTTTAAAGTAGTTGGACATTTTGGGAAATACACTTATTTTTTTTCTTGAGTGAGATTAGAAAATCAATACCACTCTTATGTCAGAAGTTAACAGAAGTTAACAAGTAGCGAGGCTTTAATCAGGAATGAAATCCACCTGACATCCCGTCTAAAGCTAATTAATTAACACGTTTTATCTCAGACCATTTCTTGACCCGGTGCCGTGACTTCTTTGAATTTACTCTGGTTGTCTGGCATCCTCAAAGGTGCCACTGCACCCTGCCAAGAAATATTCTGGCATGTAACCCCCCTATAACTTTTTTAAAAGTTTGAACTGTTTTGTAACTAGAGAGCTTTAGAGGTGCTGGTAGGACGATTTGGTTTGGACAGAAACGGCTGTTTCTACTTGTTAGTGTACAGACATCAGATTTGTATTGATCTACCTCGAATGAGCGTATTTCTCAAAAAGTCAAACTGTCCCCTTAAAGAAAAGACCTTTCTCTGCTCTCAATCGACTTGTTTCTCTCAACCTGTAGATCTGACAGGATTAACGTTGGACACCCGACAAGTCACATGCCGGAACTCTTCATTCACTGTGCAAATGTTGTTGAGCCTTTTACCTTCAAGTAGACGCCAAAGGTGAAGAATGAACCTACAAATATTTGACCTACTATGTTACTTAACAAGTTATACAGTATGTAAAGGTCTTAAGTCAATAAGTTGGGTTTGCTTAAAAGATTTGTTCTCCAGGTTGTCTTGTGTTTTTTCTAAAACAAGCATGGCAGGTTATAGTAAGTCTTAGTCTCACAGCTGTTAACACTCCAGGTTTTACACACATGCTTGACCAGAAATAGCTTTGCATGTGATGATTGTTCAAAGAGGTGAGGAAAAGTTGAGTTCGAGTTCTGATTCTTATCTACTTGAAAATTACGCACTTAACTTTTTCATTTCTGCCCAATTTGCAAAGTCCCAAACAAGCTTCAGTTCCTCTTTAAAACTTGATGACATATCGTTTATTGCATTTCTCCAGAACGTTTGAGCTGCACCAAAAGTCCCCAGCGAAGCGAAGGTCAGAGTTAAAATGAACCCAGGCTTCATAATTAGCTTTTTTAGTAGATGTGGATGAATTGTGCTTCGACAGCTTTCCAGATGCAGGCTGTCCCGCTAAAGTCGGAGATCAATCAGGCAATAACAAAGCATGAAATAAAGGTCGTAACAATTTTTCTGGTGAAAATGTCTCCATCTGCACCTCTCATACGTGCAACGTCAGGTCCAAAAACTGTTCAGCACATAAGAGATAAGTAAGATAGACTCGATGTTCCCTTTGGAAAATTGGATTTTCAGTAGTAGGATACAGAAAGAAAAATAGAATAAGATGAATGAAAGAGTTCTAATTACAGCATGTGAGGCTGTGCAAAGTAACAGCAATGCTCATAATGAGAAATATTAAGACACATGAAATATGCATAGGTTATATTCATGTATGACCTTTATTAACAGTCCTCTATGTCGTCATGTACATCATGCCCTGATTTGCATGCTGCACGTGCATCACTAGCTGTAGGATCAAAACCCCAGATGGAAGCACCATATGTACAGGAACTACTTTATATGTCCGGATCAGACACTACAGTCCAACCTCAGAGCTGAAATTCCAAAGATAATGGCTCTGTTTGAAATGTTAACGCAGGTTTCCTGGAAAAACAGAGAGACATAACTGAGCAGCTGGAATACTGTTGGATTAAGTAGCCTCAGCGTGATTTAAAGCTCATGTGTTCTGCTTTTTTTTCTGCTCTACAGTTTTTCATTCTTGTAGCATTTTATTCCTTTCATCAGGTAAGAATGAGACAAGCACAGACATCGCACGGTGCAAGGGATTCTGGGTAAGAAGTAGCCCACAGACCAGCGAGACCCCCTGATTCGAGCTGCACGATCACATGTTGACACATCCACCTATTATGCAACATGTGAAGGAATCACCAAATTAAATACCTTAGTGGCCCAAATTAATTGGAAATATTGTTTTAAAAAGTGCATTATAGGTTGTTCAAGGACTCGACATTTACATATTCACAGCATCATATATTCTTTTTAAATGACACGAGCACCAGTGGCTGTTACAGAGAGGGTTGCAAAATTATCTTTCCCGTAGAAACAGACCACGGACCAAATGTCTCACAAACAGCCGAGAAGTGTTGCTGACACTGGACGTCATTGTGAGGCGTTCAAAAAGACAGTTTGAAAAATGTTAACTGGCAGAAAAAAAAATCTAACTGGATGCTTCAAAGTGTCAAGCAGGAGAGAGAGAGAGAGAGAGAGAGAGAGAGAGAGAGAGAGTATGTGACTGATAGACAAGCTGCACAAATGAGATTCACATTCCGCCGAAGCACTTCACATTTCACTTTTGCGAGAGTTCAAAGATAAGGACTCTTTTCTCTTTAGACTCATTTCCCAACACGAGTCAAAAGAGATCAAAACTCTTTATCTTGAAAATCCAGAAACAGCTGTCCAAAAAGGGGGTCGGGAGTTGTCTTAAAATCAGTCTCATACTCATATTGTGCCTACAGAAAATGTAATTCTGCCATTTTTTCATGCTCTGAAACGCGATAAACCCTTTTGATATATCTTCACCAAAATATAGATTTTACTCCACTACGACCAAAGATTTTCTCATGACTGTAACTCACAATCACGTCTTTCAGCCTGTGAAATTTTTTTTTTTTTTTTTGCAATTTTTAAACCATCTGCCCGTGAAACACAGAGGAATTCCATGACAAAGACGCACAAACAGGACATACGGTTTCATTACAGTAAATCCTGTCGCCATCTGTTCCGTGCCTACCGGTTTTATTGCATTATTTGTGTCTGTCTCATTTGATTTATGTGGAACTGTCATACATTTTAATTTATTCTCATGATTTAGTTCTTAGGTGCTACCTTGTGTGTGTGCAAATAAATGGGTAGATGTTGCATTCCTTGATTGTCTCTGTTGTGCTATTATTATTATTACATTGCATATTTTTTTGCACCCTCGACAAAGTGAATTTCCCTTTCAGCAAAAGTGTTTGTAATGGATCCAGGTTTATCATATGGCCATGCAACTGCAATAAAGCACACACACACCAGAAGGGAGGCATTTTTTTTTTAATGCTCACACCTATAAACTTCACACTCCTGTTCTCCAAGGACCGCTGGTTTATCATAATGCTCATACTCTTCCCACAGCATCATCACCATCAAGGTAATAGCTTCTATGTCAGGCACCATTTCACCTGCGACGTTATCTCTATTAGTGGAATATTCCGTCCTTGAGACACAGCACTTTTTTTTCCCAAAGTGATAAATCGAGCTCATGTTCTCGCTGTCAGACCTTCTTGGCTTCGATTCTGATAACGGCTGTTTATCTGTCATGCGTGTTGTTGCAGGGAAACATCTTCGGCCTTCAGAGGGGGTTTTTTGAAACCGAAGCCGCCGCCACGCTGATCGTTCGATCCTTCAAGAAAGGAACCAGCTTTTGTGAGCCTGAATGTATTCACAATGCGTAGCTCGAAAGAAAAGCCCTCTTATGGAAATGAGGCTTTTTTTTTTTTTATCCATCAATCCGTCTAACCGTGAAATATTCTGGTCTGAGGGTGAAAGAATTTTACTCCACTCAGAAAATAATTTCAAGCCTTTTTTTTTTTAAAGCCTTATGACTCCATCAACTTAGACTGTTTAACTATTCATCTGCCAGGCTGCTCGCATTGTTCATCCAATCAACACAGAATTTGGCAAAGTTTGTTACAGACAAATTACAATGAATTTGAACTGTACATGACTTTTTACAGGCTTGTTAATCTGTTTTTATTGCCTGTGTTTCACGAGCTTCTCTGTATCCTGGAAATAAAGGTGCCTTATAGTCAAAGGATTTTTATTCACAGAGGGCTTCAGAAAACCACGAACTCCTGTGGGACAGCTGAGAGATGACTTAATCTCATTCCTTCTTTTGGAGTTTTTAGATGTTGACTTATTTATGAGAGCTTCTTTGGGAAGAATCATCCATCAGATGACACAAAGGCTGTGGCTTCCGGAGCCTGCAGCACTGTCAATAGTTTCCCGCTGATCACCGTGCTGGAAATAAAATCATTCTGAGGGCTGTTTGTGAATTAAATGAATCCAAGTTAAGCAAGTGTGGTGCATGTACAGATAGATGCTGAGGGTACAGATAGTGGAACAAAATTCCAGGCCTTTCACCCTCTGTTACCTGCCTTTCTCTCACCCTCTTAAGCTGTGCTCTCCATGCAAGAGCACTCAAAAGCAACCAGACTGTGACAAGAACATCCTCGAGGAAGAGCTTTTGGATCTGAGTGAGACACTTTACTTTGGACTCGATATTCACTGGAACTTTCATCAGAGATGTTTACAACAAGGCATTAGGCCAGACAGGCTTTTTTCATTAATTGTCTCCAAAAGTCAACACTCTGAGTCCTTCAAGTCTTATTTCCTTGTCGGAGCGGTTTGACTCTTAGCAAGAAAGTGCATAAGTGTATTTCATGTCAACCCAGTCCTGTAAGGGTTCGTAGGTCAAAGATAGAAACTTGAGATAGTTGACGTGTGTCTGCTGTTAAGAGTCAAAACTACTGGATAATATTCTCTGCTGCATTGCTGTTGTTTAAAAGAAGCCATTTGACAGTACCACAAAAATGGTGCAGTGATTATTTTGTAGCTTAAGACCAGTCTCCTCCGTCTGCCTCGAGGCCAAGGAGCTTGGTGATTGATTTGGAGTCGAAGGAAATTCAAATTATTTCAAGATTAATGGGTAACTTACCACCGGTTGTCATGGCTGTAGAGGGGGTGAAGAATTAAAGTAAATGCACACACACACACACACACACACGCATAGTTAAACTCACACACGTCGCACTGTGACTTTATTTTCAACCGCAAAAACAGCAGCGAGGCTATGATTCACAAGAGCCACTTGACTCACAGAAAGGAGCTTTGTTTTTACAGGCTTTGTTCTTCTCGTCTCTCCCAAAACAAAACCCGCTCTTCAGTTCTTCACTGATTAAAATCGGTGTGTGTGGGTGAGGCGGGTTTTTTAAGTGTTTGCACCCCCTAATTTCTCCGTCCTCTCCAGGTGACCGGGCACCAGACAGCATTGACTCGGTCCGAGCGCCACACTTCACACTGTGTGGGAGGAACACGTTGGTTTTAGTGCCAGTGTATTGTTGTCGTTACGTCCAACCTTATCATTATTAGTGTATTATATATAGTTACATGATTACATCATATAGTATTATTTATTCATCCATTTCAACTCCACTGATTGGTACTCTGACTCCTGCACTCGGCCTTAGGTTAACTGCACCTTCCTGGCTCCCATCCAGTTTACTTAGAGCTACCTCACACACACTTCACACCATGCAGCACAGCTGTGCAATAAACTGGTGTGTTGCACTATTATATGTCATAAGCTGTTCTGTATAATGACAATAAAGTTGACTTGAATGTAATTAAAACATATAAATCACATATTTCCAAGCACATCCACTTTTCACTTAATAGCAGATTTTTCTTTATTTCACATTTCCACCAGCTCCCAAAGGGAACCTGCATGAATGTAACTATAATTGCCTGGCAATGGCATTTGATGTGAGCCTGACTGTGAACATTTCAACCAAAAGTCATTACCCCCCCGATTTTAAACTCAAAAGATTTCATGCCTGAGCTCAGTTAATGAAAACGACTTCATGTGCTCATGCCAGCTTCCTTTTCATTCTCACATCATTTGACTGAATTTCACCTGGAAGTCTTGACATCAGTGTGAATGAAATATAAAGACTTTTAGATTTGACAGCAATAAACAATCTTTGGTCACTGAACTTTTCAAAGAGACAGCTGACTTTAAACCAGGGCATGGGGAACTGAATGGTGGCCTTGTCTTAAATTTGTGAAGTTGTGTGTATGTGAATGTGTGTGTTCAGATGGAGGAATGGAAATGTAATGCCAATGACATTTTGATCATTTATTCTTTGTGCCACCCATTGTTAAATGTGTTGCACCAGTCTATGAACCTGCAGATAAACAACTGGCAACAGATAACCAAATGTTAAAGTATTAATATGTTGGGCAGCTTCTGGAAAATTACAAGAAGTTGTCAAGCATCCAGAACAAACTGTGTGTTAGTGTGCTTTTCAAACTACCTAATACTGCACACAGAAGATAAAATGAAATGTCACACTGCGAAATCATCAGCAGAACAAATGAAGTGCGCGCTGTCATTTCTGTCTGCCGGGCGATCTAACTCCTTGTGACTGACCTTTATAACATGTCTCTCGCTGAGTGTCTTGATTGTGATTAGGCTGTTCTACTTCTTAATGCTGAGATTTGCTTTCCTCGAGTCGGAGTAGGACGACGATGATATCAACTTCAATTAAGCAAAATGGCAAAGGGCTTAGTTATTTGTCCACAGCAGTATTTTTAAGTATACAGAATGTCACCTGCTACTATAAATCAGGATGATGAACAGTCACAGATGTGTGTTGGTATTCTTCACTGTTGCTGCCAGTGAAGATGAAAACTAGTTTCCTGTTGTCTCTTTGAACCCATGTTGACCTGTGAGACATTTTCAAAGGAAGAAAACAGAAGATAGCGAAGAACAGACAATCAAACACTGTGGTACGTGTGCATTGAAGGGAAACTTTCCTGTGACATTCAATGCCATCAATCACGTATACCTCAGCTATATGGTTCTGTTATGAATGATTCATGCAGTAAAATCCTTTAAAATATACAGAGGCAACATGTGTAAAGAAGCTAGAGGAGGAGATTTGCGATATCTGCTAAATGTCTGAGCGTCTCACAAGCCATCTGGCAGTTGTGACTTTTTGCAGATTCTCGGACACAGATTGAAAAAAAAAAAAAAAAAAAGGATGACTTTATGTCCTCTGTGCATTACTCACCTCACATAGAGTCGGCTTACTGCACGGAGATGGACCAGTTCGCCTCAGCAGCCTGTGCCAACAATCCAAAGAGAATATTGACAGCTTGCCACATTTCATTTAAGTCCTGTAGTGTGTATATATCCACTGCTTTAGCTGCCATGGAAATAATGCTGTACAACATCCAGACTGATAATCATTCTGTGCCTTTTGGGAATTAATCCCAGCCTACATTTCCCATAATTACTGACACTGGCTGTAGTCAACGTTAGAGACAGAGTGACAGCCATTAATTACAATTAATTAAGCACATTTGAAAAAAAAAAACCCCATCAGCTTCAGTGTGTTTCTCAAGAGCATGACCCCGACCTCCTGCAAGACTGTTGACGGCTGCATCGCAACAAACAGGTACAGCAGTAGCCCAAGGTTAAAGCATCACATGTACCTCGTGGGTGTGAGCAGTGTGTCAACATGTGATCGCTTTGCATTTATTTTCCTGGAACGACTGAGATCACGATTTAAGAGAAAATAGAAAACGCGAGTCCAAGTTTGATGCATTGAAATATTTGAATGAAAATGACCTGAATTACTTTATATGGTTTCAATTTTACTCTTTGAAATATCTAGGGGGTCGTTTCAAGTGGTGTGAGGTCATAAACTTTTTTTGAACTTTGAACTGTACTTTTTAGTCGCAATCACATTCTTCATAAAATCTGATCAGATATTCATGTTCCCCTTCAGGATTAGTTATATTACCTTAGGTGATACCTTGCTTTTCCTCTAGTACCATCACCAGGTTAACTAAATACCTGCAAAACAAATTTAGTACTATTTGAATATAATTAGTTGAATCCACCACACTAATATATCTATCTATTCTATCTGAATTGGTGAACACTAAAAAAAAATGCTTTTTCAAATTACACCAAATATTCTACTAAAAAGGGGAATTCAAACCACATAAGTTACTTAGATGGGTTTCAAAGTAAAATATTTAAATGTTATAAAGTATTTAAATTCTGACATTAAGTATTCAGTGGTAAAAATTTTTCTTCTTCTTCTTATTCACTTCCAGTGAGGAAATATACCAAAAACTATATTTTCTAATCCAAACGCAACACATGAAGAAACTCATATTGTAGCATTAAAATTTAATGTGGTTTCTGGATTGAAAACACGGCGGCTCCAGGAGCTTGTTCGACAGAGTGCACAAGACAGATGGGAGCTGGCATGTGTGTCCAGAGGGCATGGTGTAAGACTGCCGAGTCACTGGACCTCAGCAGTGTTGTGTGTGTGTGTGTGTTAGTTTGTGTAACACCTTGTTTCTGTGATTCCCTCGGACATAAAAAGGATCATGTAAACACATTATTCTCCTTCACTCTCATGTCAAAGTGCCTAACTCCTCAAAGCTGCATGTACAGTAGTTACCCCAGCTGTTCTCCCTCGGGCAGCAGCAACAAATGCACCCCGTCAGGAGTTTTTCTGTCGCCTCTCCAACTTGCTGCGGCAGTGGGGCCTTTGATGCAGACGAGCCCGGGCGTCGGATGGATGGTGTGTTGGCCGATGGTAGCTGAGGTGTCACGTTGCTGAAGCGTTTCAGGCCAGTTGGATGCCAGTTTGTTCAATAAATAGACTCCGACTAGAGAGGAAAGTGGGCAGCAAGAGGACGAGACGTGGGAGGATGCTGGCATATCCGATTCATTTAGAGTGTGCGACAGCAAGAACACGGGCCCTGGTTAGTATCGAGCTGTTGTAATTAAACACAATCATGTGTGTTTTGTACAGAGTTGCAATCTTGCAAGGTGCTTGAATTTCTGTACATGTTTCATACAGTACTCGGCCTGAGTGTCCATCAGCTTTGGTGCATTAAGAACTCAAGAAGAAGGGCATCATTTTAAAATGTAATGAGTCTCTTAAGTAGCAGGTGTCAATAAAATTGAAATCCATTTTGTGATCATGTTTTTTCCATCAGTTCAATATCTGAAATTAAAATGATATTTTTCACCAAACGCCAAAAGGCCAAAATCGCTGATATTTTCACTTTGGTCAAGAGCTTTAACTGATCAGAAGATATACTGACAAAGTTTTCCAGTTAACAAAATCTGGAGTTCAGAATATTTAGATTTACCTGTGAGTAAAATCTGTAAATTTGAGAAACAAGGATCGTATTGAGATTGTGGTAGATGATCTGCTCCACTGTGTAACCAGCCGTGGTTTAGATACAGCAGATGGCTTTAAATTAAACTCTCGTCAACACCATGAATGTAAAGCTCCTCAGTTTGCTGTGTCCATGGTGATCAGAAATGCAAGACAATGAATGGATAGGAATCAGCACCTTCTTAGGAATTATAAAACTAGTATTCATTAGTTATAATACATATGTGTAATTTATTGTGTCCGATATCGTATCATATGGAATATACCTTTGTAAAAACTCATTGCATGGTTTATGTGAATGGAGAAAACGATCTCTCTGCCACGGACATCTGTACTCAGAAAGTCAAACATCTTCACACTCAAGACACAATTTCCGGATTTCTTAGTATAACAAGATCCCAGAGTTCTGAGAAGTCTTTTCCCAACTCCTTTACAAATGTCTGACGGGCCTGCTCAGTAAAGAGGAGCCCATGAGATGGGGAAATGTCAGACCAGTTGACATGTGGTTCAGAGAGGGAGAAAAAAAAAATGAGTGGGAGATGTGTGAGCTTTGCTGTGGCAGAGTGGATGAAATGGCAAAGGCACAGAGAGGAAATTGCAGTCAAATCACTTTTAGAGTCCGAAACCGCCGCTGGAATCATTGCAGCATTTAGAACGGCAGGTTGATATGCTGAATTACCGGATGTTTGTGTCCACATCACCTGTGTGCATCTGAGGTTGAGAATGAGGACATGATGATGCTTACAACACTATCAATCGCCTGTACCATCTCTATGGAGTATTATATCATCATATAGACACATTCTGCCCTCTGCAGACATTTTTATGTGAATACAACCACAGTTAGGTATATCATACTGTAGAGCCTGCTATTTTTAGATCTTGTTTTTACATTCTTAAATTCCCCTTTGCTCTTTGTGTATGCAGTCATTTTTACACCTATTTTTATTACACTTTTATCATCCTGTGAGCCATACTTTCCTCTAAAGGCCATCTATACGTTCCAATGTAACCCCTTTAAATTCAAAATATTATCATAAAACTATTTATGTTCAATATTTTCTAGTATATTTGGGAGAGGAAGAGAGGAAATCCATGCATATGTTGAGAGAGCACGCTTAGATATAAACTGGTCCTATGGCTCTATCTTGTGGCTGGATCAAGGTATTGCGCTTTCCATCTGGGAGGATGCACTTATCAGAGATCTTGCATTAGTAATAATGATAATAGTAAGATTTATACTGCTCATTTCAAACAGGACACTGACGTTGCTTTCTTGATTCCCAACAGAAGGCTCTTCCAGGAAATACTCTAACAACGCTCTGTCAACATCAAAACATCCAAGACTTTATGTCTGCAGACGTTAAAGAGGCCTTCAACAGTTTCAGCATCAATTTGTTCTTCATGATATGAAAGTGAACGTTGGCTGTCTTTTCATTCTGACGTTCCCCACCATACTGCAATTTGCTACCTGATCCACATTAGGAGAGGTATTCAGAACTCTTTAATCAGATTTAATAAGTTTTAAATTTTCACTTGGTGTCTTTATGGGAGAATTAAAGAGCACAAGGTCACATCCCAAAGCTGCCAAGGCCACTCCTCCTTTCTTCCCTGATGCCATCATGCTGCCTGCCTTCTTTGGTAAGAAATATATTTTCATTAAAAAAAAAAAAGCTTGTTGGTTCTTGGCCCTGCATAATGGGCTTGAACCAAATCAATCAAATTTTCCTTCCACAGCAGCTTTGCCTCAAAAGTGTTTGTATAACCAGAAGTCCATTCTGCGAGGAGCATTCTAACCTGGTCAGACTGCGTGCACTATGTAGGCCAGTCGCTGCCATGACTCGGTCAGTCAGGACGTTTATTCGGCTTTAGAGACGTATACTACTGTGCGTAAGAATTCACACATGAATCACGTGGCCTCATACTGTCTGATCAGGACTTCAGAGCATGAACAACATCCCACAGCTGCAGCTTCAGATCTGTACAGTCAGAAGTTTTTTCTTAGTGCTACCTGCTTGTGTTCCCATTTCACTTGCTCACACATGTTGCCTAATGAAAAGTAAAGTGATAATTAATCTATATTTTCATCTATTTACAATTGTTCAAATTACTACTTGTTACCTCTAACTAGGCCCTTGTTGTTCAGATAAGCCAGGTCCATAAAAGAAGAATAGTAGAACACAAGAAATTTGCAGTAAGTTCAACAAATTAAACATTTGACTATAACATGGCACAGGAACAAATTTAATATTCACTCAAAGGCCAAATCTAACAAATTATAAGTGCATTTTCTTTCCTGAACATAATTCTTAAAAAGCCTGTCAGAGATGTAAGATCAGATGAGTCCAGATATTTTGCCTGTTTGGAGAATTATTATAACTTCAACAAGTGGATGATGCCTACAAGTGAGAAATCACATTTTCAGATGCCGCAACACTAAATGATGTTTTGCACTTGTGAAGGAAAGGAATCTACCATTTAGAGCTGTTCTGATGGAAAGCAAACAGGATCAGAGAGTGAGTGGAAATGAGACCTGTTGTTCTGGGTGAGGTGTGACAGTGAATACAGTAGCTGTTCATAAAATCTGCTCCATGGGGACACTGGTCTGAATACTGGGATATGATGCTATAGTGGCCTCTGCTGGTCAACAGGTGGAACTGTATCTGCCTGTAGGCGCTTTATTATGTAGAAAGTGTTCAACATTTAAGAAATCTAAATGGAAATAATGCATGAATACTAAATTGTGTGACATATATTAATGAAACAATAATTAAAGAAATATTTTAAGAAAGACACAGTAAAATGTAATTTCATCATTTCATTTTTTCTAGAAGTTTTATAAAACATCATTTGTATTTCTTAATAGAATTGTTCAAAGAATTTTCCCCAGTAACACTTTCATTTCATGATCCTTTTGATATCACAATGTCACACTTTGAACAAATGATATGCCCCCTGTGTCTTAAACAACCTCGTGAAATAAAATGTTCTATTATGGAAGCTGCCACTGTGAATTAAGACTGTGAAAACGGGCATTTTGAAATAAAAATGTCTGCCCAATAAAATGTTGTTATAATTTGAATGAATGTTGAAATACCCTTAGTTGACTTTTAATAATCTTATTTCATGGTGTATTTTCTACTTATTAAATATCGACTCCTTTCATTATCAATGTCAAAGACACTCAGTGAAAAAAACACAAACACCAGTAATGTTTAACATAATTTATATTTATTTTCTTTTGAACAAAATGTTAATAAATGTATTTGTTTTACGTCCAAAAAAGATCATGACTCGTGGGACGCATTTTATAAATAATTTCATCCAAGTCTTTTGTAGAAAAAAAAGAAAGTAAATTAGCAAACTAAAGCATCTCTAGTATGACAATATGACAACTTTATCATAATTTTTTCTCTATATTTGAACCCTTTTCTCAATTCAAGCTTCATTTTTTTGTATATTTTTCTTAAGACCTCTTTATCTCATCTTTTTAACATCCAACTTAGTCCTACTCATCAACTCACACCACTGCTTTAGACAACAGAAAAATGCGGCAAAAATCTCAAAAAACAGACAAAAACCAAGGAGGCGAACAGAAAACACAGTGAGATTCCAACGGTGGGGGGAGTGTGGGGGAGGTCTGGGAAGGGGGGGCGGCCATTTTGGGATCCCACATCCTCAGAACATATTTACAACAGAAAGGACAAGGGGGTTAGTGGTGGTGGTGGTGGTGGTGGTGGTGGTGGCTGTGGTCAGGGAAGGGGGGGTGTAGTTTGGGTTGGGGTTCATCTGCATAGATCCACAGGACTCAGATCATGAACAGCTAGAGAGAGAAGGGACGGAGCACGAGGTGTGGGCCTATTACATCCGCTGCTGTCATCAGGGGACTCTAGTTCTCGTTGTCACAGTTTGTCAAGGAAAAGAAACGAACAAAAACAACACGTCACATGAGAATATCAAGCAAAAAGGGGTCAGAGAATAAACTGTGAGCAGGGGGACTGAAGTCTAAGTGCATCTTGAAAATCCAGAGGCAAGTGTAGACTTGACTTCCATGTGACATCTCACTCTGATGATGAGTGTGTGAAGAGCAAAACCAATGGTTGTTACGTGATGTGAGGGGAGGTAAGGTCAAGCTGTTAATGGGGAAGGAAAGAAGAAGGGGAGGGGGGCACTGATACCGTGTTTTCACAGCCAAGAACAATTTGGAGGTGAAGTTAAAACTCCAATCTGTCTTTAACTGAGCATTTGAGGCAACCAGGATGGAGGACAAAAAAAAAAAAAAATCACTTCATTAAAGAAGTTTCCTTAGCTTTAATTTTTTGGTACATCACTAGTTGCTCATGGTAGAAGAAAAACTGGATCTCTTTTTTGGTCAAATGTCAGTGCATTCCTAGCTAAAAAGGGGGAGTTTAAACTCTTCTAATCCCTGCGTGACCCGTCCTCGTGTCAATGTGCACTTTACTGGCAGGCAGCCACGCAAAAAACAGAACAAAATCGGATGGATCAGCCCTTGAAAAACTCCTCACACTCCTCGCATGCTGACACTAACACAGCCCTTTGCTAGTCTGTGAAAGATAGCAGTTGATCAGCTCGTCTAAGGGTATTTAAGAGTCGACGGATTGATTGATCGATCGATTGATTGATTGATTGATTGACCGGCCAGCTGGTCACTTGCACCAACTAAGAAAAGCCGAGCCAACAAGAGCGAAGATGCCACAAAGTAGGACACTAACATTGACTGTTTTTTTTTTCTGTATTGCTCCATTGCCAGTATCTGCCTCACTGGGCGTACGCAGCAGAGAGGCACTCAAAGATCTGGGGCCTCATTTATCAAACCGAGCGTAGAACAAGTTCTAAATGTGTGCATAGGAACTGTCTATACAAACAAGAAAACTGGTTCTGCTTGTGCACATACAAGCTCATTTACATACAAACATCCCCCAGAATGCCAGATATGGTCAACTATATCCTTTTGAAAGTTCTAGTAGTCTTAAGCTACTTTTTGTGGGAAAACGAAACCATGAAAAGAAAATAGACGTGACTGTGTTCTGGCTATGAGGGAATGCAATTAAGACTGCAATTGATGTGGTGTGCACAGTTCATCAATATCCCCCTACCATTCAAACATGTGAGTGCTTGAAAGAAGATTTCACCTAAACTTGGGCACCAACTTGCAATCCCTTTCCCATCACGAGTGCACTATGCAAGCTCTCTGCGATCACACGCACTGCTTTTTAATGCAGCTGTATTCATAATACAGTTGTTTTGATTTACATATTTGCAACATACTAAATATGTCAAAAAACATGTTTTAGCATCTGTATTGTCTTCTTTTAAAAACACAAAAATATTTTTAATGACCAAAACAAAAAACTTTCAGAAATGAGTTTCCTGTTAAGATTAAGAAGAAAATGATAGATTGGATTCTGTGCACGTAAACAAGTGTATGCGCAGCTGATAAATGAGGCCCCTGGTGTTTTGGCATCACGCAACTATTCTCTAGTGTCCCTGGGTTGTCCCTGCATTCTCGTGTGCGACAACTCTAAATACTCCCTGTGGCGTTAAAGACGAGCCACCGAGCTGCACGTCTGCAACACCGACACTACCATATGAGGTAAACTGAACACTTTAGCAACCAGAGAACACCACTTCCTGACCAGGAGCACTGCCTGGCGACTAAGCTCAGCATGAACTCCTGCAATGCCCTGCAAATATAAGCTGAACCGTCACTACCTTTGCCACTTGGTCACTCCTAACTTGCTCAATGGCCCAACAAGTTAGAAGAGAAAGCGAGCCAGTCTCAGAGCACTTAAGGTCCTATAACATGTAGGCATGTACCGTCGTAAGGGATGAAAATAAGTTCTAGTGGGACAAAATACAAGCTGAACATTAGAATATAGAAGAATCACATACATTTCGTTTTCAGAGAAACAAGACCCACATGAATGATGGATGAGCTTGTCCTGGGAGGCCCTAGAGCAACATCACATACAAGGTAGTAAGAAGATGCCTCAGAGGTGATGGAGAGGAGGAAGTGGAACACAGTTGATATGTCAAAACATTCTGGCACCTGAAAAATATGCAGCAAAAATCTAAAGGTAATGATGAGCGAGAGTGCACACTTCATCGATGTCCATCTTTCCGCTGACGTGCCATCCATACACACACCAAAAACGACAGGAGGGGAGGGAGAGGGCGGAGGGAAGGAAGGGAGGGAGGGGAGGAGGAGGGACAATATGCTAGAAAACATTTGGATGGAATAGAAACAATGAGCAGGTTTCAAGTGGCAAGAGGTCAGTTCTTTAGGGGGGTGGTTCTCAAACATCTCGCTTCGGTCGATGTCCAATCCCAGCACCCTTAGCTCCAGTTAAAACCCTCCCACTTCCTGTGGTTGATGGTTCATCTGCGGCAGATTGTAGAGGCATTTCCAGCATGTCTCGCCAGATGTGTCCCTGGCAGCCATGACACTGTAAAAGCCATAATCCTCTCGAGCGACATCACTCTTTACAAGCACCAGATTCAAACCCCAAGGTTCACTCCTCGTTAGAAGCACTCTCCTCTGGCGAGAAAATGGCAGCCACGCCCACCAACGTAGAATTATGGGAGGCTGAAATGATGATGACAGTGTGTAGGAGGACGAGGGCCAGCAGGCAGATCTTCAGTCGCCCGCTGCACAGTCTCGGGGTGGCAGCGGAGGTAACCGAGGCCCCCTCGGGCTGGCAGGAAGAAGCAGTCCTTTTTAGTGTCCCGCCTGAAGGGTTGTCCATTTTGGAGTCCCATCGGACGTCGCAGCACTCCGCCTCACTGTCTGATAGATGATCTCCCAAGAGCCCTGAGAAAGAGATGACGCAGGAGAAGAATGCTAACTTTTCCCTGATGTACAGTTTGTAACCAAGAGGGTCAAGGTGATTTGGTCTTTTAACAGCTGATACCAATAAAAATGATTTGTGAATGAAGTTATCAATAACCAGTAAATGATGCTCATATTCTCTAGCTTTAATTATCTACAAGTACAGCCTCCTCTCTCTCTCTCTCTACTTACTCTCTGTAGAGCAGTAAAGCATTGGAGTCAGCCTTCAGATCAAGGAACATTCAGACAGTCAGACTTTAGATAAACAACAAACACTGACAATTGCAATTATTGGATAATGGTAAAATAAGTATAATTGTGGTATAAGTTGAAAAGGGTATCAACATTAGCTGCAACCCCGATTCTAAAAAAGTTAGGATGCTGTGTAAAATGTAAATAAAAACAGGATGCAATCATCTGCAAACAAACTGTATTTACCATCAGCAGTTTTATGAAGTGTTCCTGAGCCCATGCAGTAATATCTTTTACACAATTAAATGTTTGACAAAGTGGTGAACCTCAACATCTGAGCCTTCACAGGATGAACCTTTCAGACCCAATCATGATACTATCACCTGTTACCAATGAACCTGTTTACCTGTGGACTGATCCAAACAGGTGTTTTTGGATCAGTCCACAACTTTCAGTCTTTTGTTGCTCCTGTCCCAACTTGTTTGAAACATGTTTCTGCCGTCAAATTCAGAATAAGCAGATATTTACAAAAATCAATGAATTTGATGAGGTTAAACATCAAATATATTTCTGATGTCAAAAAGGATGAGTAAACTATCACATTCTGTTTCATTTATATTTTAGACAGTACATTTCATTGCACATGAATTTACCCCTTTATTTTGTAGGAGGAAAAATGTCCTCTTTGAATAAATTACATATTCTCACTTTAAAGTTCTCCAGGAAAAGTGTTATAGGTTAACTTCTTTAAGTAGGGTTGCAGGTCTTTAAATCCTCTTAATGCTAGATTTCAAATCTTAAAGGATAGGTCTAAAATCTTTTACAGTCTGTCTTAAAACAACAGCAAGGTGCCCATATGAACAGCGAGACAGATTTTGTAGCTGTAATCATTCTTCCTGTTCATAGTGGCCATTTAAAGATCTTTTCCTAGCCTGCTTGCATTTTGATTGGGAAAAATGGAAAATGAATTGAGCAATTGTTTAATTCAGCAATATTATTGCCATCAAGCAGTCGTTCATTGATTTGCAACATTAGGCACAATGGTCTCCTACAGGGGAAAAATCTCATTTGACATAGACAAATTTATACCATCTCATGATATGTATCATAAATGACTTACTAATTTAGGTCCAGTAAAATACCAATATTGGTACTGATAAATAACCAAACAGAGTGCATAGCTATAATCTAATCTAAAAGCATGGCTCTGAGTGAAGCTGCTCCAGCTCAGTTAAAAACAGCACCTGTTATTAACAACAATATCACTTCCATTCAAATGGTCATCTCTTTGACCATCCTTTCGGACATCCTTGCGCTCTGGAGAAACCAGACCTCAGTTTGTATCTGTGATCACGATGTGGAGGAGCAGACACAGTGACCCTCAGCTGAACTCAAATTAAAGTCCACGACCACACAGAGGGTGACGCATCACTGCATCAGTTGATGACCCTGGAAGACTTAACTTGCCAGTGTGTAAAAGGAGCTGTCACTGCGCTTATCTGGACAGGGAAAGCCTCACTTAGTTCTCACCAAACAAAAGCAGAGGGAGAGGGCAGAGCTGGGCCTGGCTGATCTGACATTGATAAAGCTTATTTCTGGACTAAGAACTCATCAGAAATGGGGAAAAAAAATGACCTTTTTAGGACATCAAATGTTGGCACAATGATCAACTAAATATGTCTTTGGCAAAACAAAGCATGAACAGTTTACTGACTCCTTCAAAATCCCTCACACCCACAGCTCACTTGCACAGGTGTTCTAACTTATTCTAACTGATTAGACCTCTGCTTAGGAGCATGTACAAGCTGTGTTTAATTGACATCTCCCTGATTCCCCCGGTGGCTCTGTCGCTCCTGTGAAGGTGAAACTTTATCACTCTTATTAGGGGACTGCATGAAAATTTCTGGGGAAGGGAGTGGAGAATTTTATATTTCAGTTTTAAAAAAAGAAAGATATTAGCCAATATTTCTTTTGTGTCCTCCCCTTGACTGAGAAAAAACTTTGGACACCACTCTGTCCAATATCTCAAAATATACAACTGACATATAAAACTACAACACGTTTCCCCATTGCTAAATAAATTTGAGGTTGTGTAATCTAAACCTTCATCTGCTGGTGGGATAATACATTTCACAGCAGCCATCGATACGCACAACAGAAGAGGAATTAGAATACTGGAATTAATGGCAAATATAAAATACTGAATAGTCCAGCCTCTCTCTATTTCATAATAAGAAGATGAATAAAAGATAAACAAAAGGCTAGCAAATAAATAAAAGACTAATAAAAAACTTGAATTATAATTATAGGCCAGCTTTACATTTAACTTTTTTTTCCTTTTAGCAAATGACATTAATTCACTAACGTCTGTCAGGAGTGAAAGAGTGACAGGATTGTCCTCTGTGTACGATAAGTGCACCTTTATGACGGACTGCACACACTAAAATCACAATTTGCGATGCGATTTGCAGTTCATCTCACATAAGAAGGCTGAAATAAGAAAAATGAAAAGACCTCCTCCTGCTCTTCCAAAATCAACTACCCTCCCTTCAGCAGATCAAAAAAATGAACCTCCTCCTTCCTGACTACCTTTTCCCACTATTCATTTTTCTACAGTGCCTTAGCTCCTAATGTTTTCGTCAACTCCCATGATTCCACAGGTCCACCCAGTATCAACCTGAGCAGATGCCTCACCAACCAGAAGAACTGAAAGCATCAATTTGGCTGTGTAAGACCTTTAAAATGATGCTGCTGTGGTGCTCGGCTTTTCCAGATAGCTTGTTTGTTGGCACACAGCCAACGTCTGGTCCTCTGAGGCAGAGTCCTTGGTGAGTACTACTGTATAAACTGCAGTAAATATTGAGAGACAGGCCAAATTCAATTTATCAATGCATTGTTAAAATGTCCTTGTCTGAGCTCGGCTGTTCTCAAAAACACCACTAGATGTCATCAGAAAGCCTTCAGAAACACCTTGCTGTTTTCCTGGAGGAATACCATCCAGTAAATAAGGAGACACACATTGTGCCTGAATTAATACTGTGCATTATTTTATAAAATGCTATTCACCGACGTAAATTAAATTAGGAGGTTTTCTCCGAAGCAGAAGAGAAAGCAAGGGCACACAAACACCCACACATGCAAACACATAGTCTGCTCTTTTCTGCTGCTGTTGTAAACAGGAAGTAACACAGGACAGTGAGCAAGTGTTAACCTGTGCAGATGAAGCTGGGGCTGCCACCGTGGATCAGGTCGTCGTTATCGGGCAGGATGAACGGACAGCTTTGCTGGACCTCCAGGCAGTACTGGTGGCACGGTATCCTCTTCTGACAGGATTGCTGGGTGGTGGGGAAATACTGAGCGCACAACCAGGGCTTATAGGCCGTCTGAGGAGGAGGAAGAAGAGAAGATGACATTAATAGATGCTGGTTCATGATCCACTTGAGGATTGGTGAAAGTGGCTTGGCTCTGCTGGGTGTTAGGCCTCCCTCTGTTAGTTGTAGATTTGTCATTTGTCATCCTAACACCTTGTCCCGTAAAGTCATTACCTGCATACTTAATCCACCCAGCATCGGATACAAAATGGATTCCTAGCACTTCACGCATTAAGCTCAGGAGATATTAGCCAAGGCTAGTATTCTACCAGAACCACATTGGTTATTGGATCAATCTTACTTCAGAGCATTACCTAGCAGAAAGTAAACAAAGCCATATTCAGTGTGATGAGTTGCCTTATTCATGGGATACGGATTATGAGAAGCTCCTGCAGCAGTCAGAAGATGTAGAACTTTTCACAATAACTTTTACAATAAAAGAAGTTGAAGGCACTTTAACACAAGACAAACTAAAGCTTATTTTATATTAACAATTAATCGAATTAATAATCTAATTATTTTCTGAGTTAATCAATTTGTTTTGTCTTTAAAATTTCATGAAGTATATTAAAAAAATGTTCATCGCCATTTCCCAAAGGTCAAAGTTATGTCTTTTATAAACCCAAAATTATAAGACAGAGTAAAACAACAAATTCTCGTGTATGATAGGCTGGAACTTTTTTGAATTTTGATCAAGTCACAAAATTTTTGCCGATAATTTTGGGTTAATCGACTAGTCCTTTAAGCTCTACACCACACAGTTGTGGAAGGGTTTGTCAAAACCCTCAAAGGCTTTTTAAAATTTAGTTTGGTACATTTGCGCAGGTATAACTGTGCAATTCAAAAGCAGGTGGCATTAAACAACCTCATCAAATTTCTCTCCTCTTCCAAGTTAAATTTGCGGTAGTTCACTGTGAGGCAGAATAACAATACAAAATGTGCAGACTTATGTGCATAAGGAGACAGATGGTGACATGTAATAGCCAAAGCCTCGGGCTTGGAAAGCTTAGCAAAACAAAATGAACCAAGGGCAAACCACAGTCTGGATTCATTCTCATTTTTAGCTCTTCCTTCATGTGCTTTTTACTGGGATTAACACCAGAGAAGGGAAATTAAAGCAAAGAGCACAGACAATCCATTGCACAGAGACTGTAATCGGATTTGTTTATCCAAAATCTCTCCCAACCTGGTGGGGTGAAAGGTCATCAGAACTCTGTCTGACAGACAGCCTACATGTGACGTCTTCGACAAGGGCTGGCTTGCTTGTAAATGAGCAACGTAACCCTGAATAAAGTTATAATAAAGGGCTACGAGCGCATAAAGAGCAACAACCTAAACTTTGGATCAGGGACAGAATGCATGAGTTTACTGGGTGGCTATACTAAAAATTAGTGCTTGACTGACACTAGATATTGCAAATTTCTCCACTGACAGATGAATAAAGGTTTATCTTATCTTATCTTGGATGTTTGGTAGATATTGTTATTTTCATCACACGCATAAACAGAAATGTCTCCTAAGTTTGGTTATAAAGTTGAAAAATCAATAATCAAAGACAGTAACAGCAACTATAACAGCAAATTTTAAACAGCAGGAAATTAAATACTATAAATAACAATAATGCATGCCATCATGTTTGCAAGGTTAAGGTAAAGAGTTTTCAGAGTTCCCACCCATAAACGTAAGTGAGCATGTATATATTCCCCTGTGTCACCAACCAGTGGCAAGTCAGGTGCACAGCAAAGCAGCGCCCCAACATGTGCAACCGACACAAGGTTCCTCTATTGTCAACATCAGCAACTCGGACTGTGTACGTCACAGCAGCTCCCATCAGTCACTGCATCTCCTGTAACCGGATGGCAATACAGCATGTCACCTCTGGTCTTGCAGAAGTCCATAAGATGTGCAAGGTAAAGCCCTGTCCATTCAACAACAGAAGACATGTGCTGCCAAGTGAGGAAAGAGTTACAACAGCCATCTCTAAGTCATGAATTACAGATGAAACAAACCATTAGTGGCAATCAGTGAATTACCAAGTAGAGGAATAATAAAATTTTCACACACAAAAGCAATATTTTCTAAGAAAATGATCTTGTTGAAAAGCCTTGGTTTCAACTTTCAAATACTCAGTAGCTCGTTCTAAATAAATTAAAGAGTCCGGACAAAATAAGCCAAAAATGTGTAAGACTACATGAAGATAAATAATAAAACAGCTTTTTAGGGCATTTAAAGTAATAAATATATGAGGAATTATCATGGTGCACTTTTTGTCTTCTAGTTGTCACGGAATCAAGCTGGCTTTTCCTGAGAGTTACTGGATTTATGTTTCCTGTTTGTTGCTTAAGTTGCATTTAGACATCCAAAGAAACATCATCACAAACACAAATCCCAGGGTGAAGGATGTCACAGCAGAGAACAAACCGCGTGCACAGTTAATTATCCCCTGTGTTAGTTAAACACAGAGGAACATCTATGGCTTGGAGGGAGGATAATGAACTGTCAGTGTGGTTTTAAAGTGTCATGGATGTTTGGTTAAATTACACCCAGGACCTCCACAAGGCTGAAAAGGTAAATCCCCCCCCCCCTTCAACCTCCCCTGTGTTTTCGAATACTGAGAAATCAAATGGGGGTCTGATTTGTTTCCTGTTTAGACCGCTGTATGAAGATAACAAACACTGCACAGGCAATTATAATAATTATAATAATCTGATTATGGTGATGAGAATGATAATGATGAGAACAGCGTGGACCCAAATGCTTTGTGAAATCAAATATATTCCAGACACGTATGACTTCATGTGGATACAGTATGTGTATGTACTGTACTGTAGGGGTTAAATCGTCATACCTGTTTGCCAGGAAATGCACTCATCCTTCAAAATTAAGGGTCAACACTGTGGTTTTAGTGCCTTGATGGGACCTCTGTCTCCATTTTAATCCAGGTTTTGGTGGTGCGTAGCGAGAAATGTTTTTCTGAGGATATTCTGTCATAATAAACATGTACATTCAAACCGTAGCGACTCCTCTTTGTATGTTAGAGGGTAATTTAGATAAATCACAGCGACAGTTTAATGCCCATGATCCTCTGCTTTTGGCAGCAGTGTTCTCGCCGTAAAGGGGCTCCGCATAGAGACTGGCTCAAGGCCAAGATAAAATCCCTCAGATCACTGATTACATTTGTGTTTTAAGAGTTTGTGGTACGTTGTCGGGGCTGTTAAATGCATGACTGAGGATTTTCAGCGTGGCAGCTTCCTGTCTGTGCAAATGGCTGCTGCTTAATTCGCGATGATTTAGCATAAATTCTTGCCAGCGGTGAGATAATCCGTCTAGGGATGCTGCGGCTATCAAAAGGGAACCAAAACAATACGATCGCAGTCAGACAGGAAATCTGGGTCCTCCTGAAGATGTATGCTGGCAGTTGCCAAGGTAACGGCTTTTTCTGCTTTTCATTAGAGCTCAATGGGTACTGCCCCGCTCTCTGTTGGTTTTCTGTTTGTGTGCACATGTTTAAGCGTGCATCCAGGTCTGTGTGTGTGTAAATGTGTGCGTGCGTATGCTCAGCGTGAAAAGGGAAGCGTATGAGAGCAAATTGAGTTAGTCAGGAAGCAGGCCTGGAGTCTGATTTGATCAGTCTAATGTGTGATCAGTGTGAATGGGAACCTGGCACTCAAAAAGCCTCTGTCGCCATGCAGCTTAGTCTGCTTCAAACAATGTACTGAAGCCCAGAGACACAGACAGGAAAGACACCAAGCTGGCAACCGTTTCCACCAGGGCTTTACGCCTGCAGCTGATTTCAGCCCCAGTCTGGCCAGTTGTACACACAGCATCTCACCCCCCTTTGGGTGTTACATCTCCGACACTTCAATTTAAAATATCAAAGATGAAATCAAGGAGAAGGTGGTCCTGATGTTTTGGACATTTCCATTAATGTAGAAGTGTAAAAAAAAATACACCCTCAACATTTCTGCCGATGCTTATATGCAAATCTTTTGAAGACTAAAAATAACATTTAAAAAATTAAGATTCAAACACTGACGCTTTGGCAGATAAGTGTCAGCAGCGCTGGCATCTGAATTTCACCACAGTGATTACTATTATATAAGAAGCAGACTGTAGAACAAGTCATGGACGGCTTCTTATTTTCTGTAGCATGCAGTCCTCTTACTCTAGGGCCAGCTGCTACACCAGCCAGAACATACTGTTCTGAACTTATTTAAAAGCACCCTTGGTTTGCATTATACATTATTTTTCTTTTACAGTTTGTTAATTAACTTCAAACCTTGACATCTTTTTGCCTAAAAGCATGTCAAGAAACCTCAGAATTTCCTCCGGAGTCCAACCTAAACTGAAGCATCAAGGTGGTCTTAAATATTAAAGTCGAAGTGAGATTTGAATTCTCCTCATTTTTGTGTAAGGAAATATAAACTATAATGATATTGCTGCTAATGCATGAAAAAGAAATAAGATAAGAGATAAGATAAACCTTTATTTGTCCCACAGTGGGGAAATTACAATTTCTCAGACTTTTGGTTTTTAAGTTTCAATTCTCTTGGTGGATTCTTATGGCAGCAATTAACAGATCTTCTGAGGGTTGTGCAAGGAGACACACTGTTTTTCCTCTTCTTCTGCAAGCCCACATGGCGTTCTTATATACTATTTACCATTAGCGATTCAGGGCATCTATCCCCTTGCAACAGCACTCGTCATGCTGTTGGGTTTGTACTGCACTCTGAAAGTGGAAACTAGCAAGCTAAACAGGGACATTTTTCAGACTATAGAGGTTTCAGAATAATGAGCCATGAGAACAATGCATGGCATGTAGTGAGCCTTTGAATCACAAGTGGGACTAAGCAAGGGCTACATCAGCTGACAACCAACAACATCATATTGCACTAATGAAATCATCAGTCAGAACCAAAAATTCATGCTCTTCATACACAAGTCAAAACAAACAAGGACATACAGTATATGCTGATTCTCATCAAAAATGTATTTTAATTTCAATTCAATTGAAATGCTTCTAGTTTGTATTTCCGTCTGGGACGTAAAATAATCGACAGGAAAAATGTGCACAACACCTGTGTGCTGTCATGTGGCAACAATCAATCTGAGAGCAAAACACATTCTGAAATCGAATATTGGCTCAACAGGGAGTGTGTGTCTGTGTGTGTGTGTTTTTGTTGGTCACGCTATTTCATACTGTACTGATGTTACAACCAGCAGGTAGTGAGCTGTGCTAGGAAAAGCTATTTTCGTGCTTCATGTAATATAAATTAGCAGCCACAGAGAGAGAAATGTCACGTTTATGATGTAATGAGATGACCCTTGTTTAATACTACAAAGAATTCTGCTTGGCTTCAGGGGGATCCACAGCTCAGCCCAGTGACATTTGTGGTGTAAAAGCGGGTCAGTTTTGGTCATTCCAGCAGCATCCAACAGTTCATAGGCAGCGGCCGTCTCAGGCTGACAGCTCCTGTAAATCTGACATGCAAAGCAGCTCTTCCTCCATTCTGCTTCGCCCTGGTGCAGGGCTTCCCCTCACCATTCCCCATTCACACGCCTGTCATCTGACACAGAGAGGACTGTGGGAGAGCTTGTCTGCAGACAAGAGGAACCACTGAGCAGCAGAGAAATACTGTATAAGGGTTTGCTCAATATTTATTCTGTAGCAAAATTACCACCACCATGAAGAAATGTCAAGTTAAAATTACTCTGAAGCTGCAGCCTCTACATAAAATCACAGAAAACGCACTTTAACAGAACCTCCGCTTTTAAATGTTTTCATCCATTACAACACAACTTTAATCATTTGAAAAGCTTCCAAATTTTAGGTTTTTTGTAACAATTATTAGCAGAGTAAAAAAATTGGAAATTGTCCCTGTCATTGATGCTGATTACTGGCAAGACATTTGTACTGGGATGCATAAAACAACTGTTTCACACTTGTGCAGACTGAGAAGATGCAATATTTTAATATGCCAAATAGATTCGCCTGCATCGTCTAAGTGTTGGAGGGAATGTGGAGCAATATAAACTTGACTCATATATTTTGGCGATATGTGAATAATCACATTGGATTGGTAAAGGGAAATACTATCACCTTATAAGTTTTAATGGCTAATATGTACAGTGATGTAGTACCAAAACGAAAGCCATAAAACCACAAATTCAGCCAATCCCTGTTCTGTACTCCCAAATCAAGCAGCAAGTTAACTGTACTCATGCTGGTGTAAGCTCCTGGTTATGTAAAAACTTTAACCCAACAAGCCACAAAGTATCAACAGTCTCTTTCTTCCCAGCAGGACGGTGTTGTCGCGCACACAGCGGCTATAAAGTGGAATGACAGAGACGGCTATAAAAAGCATATGAGTCAGCTGCAGAGTGAGATCCCAGTTAGGAGCTGAATGACACAGATCATTACCACTCACACAAATCACGGCCGGGGTAGAACAGGAAGCAGCTCTCACACTACCTGGACTATTTTCAGCCGTGTTTCTTCGTTTGATGAGATTTTTTTTTCTGCACCGAAATGTACTGAGTGTGCAAAAAATCCAAACCTGATTCTTGATACTAAAAACCCACAAATTAGGATATTTTTGAGGTGGAACTGAACATGGGGTCACCTTGTCTGTTTTATCAAACCTAGTCTGTTTTATCAGACTAGGTAGTCCAAAACTTGAAAGAGCATATTCATGCACTACACACAAAAACATAAAAGAAACAGCAAAAATTTTGACAAAATGTTGTTGACAAGACTTTGATGCACTCACAACTCAAATCTCAGTGGCTGCCTCGGGTCACTGACGCAACCCTCGGATAATCCAGCAGGACTGGGACGCATACTGGGGTCTGTCTTCCTGCATTGATGTTCGTACTTATTTCATCCCATTCCCTGGTGATGTAACGTATCCAGCCGCTGTATATGTGCTTCTGGAAAATGACACTCGGAGGCAGAGCGCTCTCATCAAATTAGATGGTTTGCAATTCAGTGCAAGCCTTGTTTGTCTGTGCACCGTGTCATCTTCTACCGACAAGTGCTCTCTTGAAGAAACAGGGTCAAAGAGGGGCTGCGGTGAAGGACTACACATTTTTAAGAATTGTTGTGCTAGTTTTCTTTTCTGAATAGCATTCTGGCAAACAATGGCCCGAGGGCTTGAAACTGGAAGGAGAACTCAGTCCAAGCTGTAGTCTTACTAAGATGAATGACACCTCTGACACAAGCAAGCTGACTGACACTCCACAGTGAAAAAGAATCACAAAACCGCCCTATAGATCAGATGGCATTTGAGGTTTTCTTCGTGAGACGCAGGGACAATAAGAGAGGAAAGCGTCAGAATAAATATGTGGCAATTCACAATTCTATTTAAAGGCTCAATGTCATAGATGGCTATTTTTCCTTAATTATAAATAAGTTGTTTATTAACTTCAGTTTAATTTCATTGTCAAAAATGAAAGCAAATTTAAAGTCATAATCTTTAAGATTTTCATAAAATCAAATCTTTGATACTATCATGGTCTACATTTTTTCTATAATGTATTTACATTATGTAATTACCAACCCAACACTTATTTTTCCACAAGCTTCCAAATAATTGGTGTTTGATTTTATAAAGCACACGCTCCTCTGGTTCCACAATACTTAAGCCCAGTGTCTATGTAACATTAAGTTTTCTCAAGTCAGCATTTTATTTCAAACCACAGGTTAATAACACTAATCAGAACTTATTTATTTGTGCAAATGACTATGAATTTATGCTGCAGTTCCATTTTCACTTTAACAGAAGTACTCGATAGTAAATAAAATAAATAAAGCATTTATTTAAACAAATAGAAATTTCAAATGTCGATCGAGTATTTTGGTAGAAACACTATCAGATGATACCAACTGCATCTACAATGGAGTTATTTGGAAGACTGACACTACAACTTCTGAAACCATAAACCAGAAATTGGCTGGGACAAATGTGATTCTTTATGATTAGTGATGCATCAATAGTATTGACAGGCCTCCAGAGGCTTCCAGAAACCATGAACCTTTTCAGTGGAAGTGCCCTGTAGAGCACAAGGCATTATGGGGTGCCAGAGCATGAGGTCTGACTGACCAACCGGATCCACCTATCAGGACATGAAATCCAAAGATGGCATCCATTTCCCTGAACCATGTTTTGTAGATCAGTTCTGAGAAAATGTGGTCATGAATGTGTATGGCAGGATTTGTTTTCAGCCTGGTTGAGCATGCAGGCGCAGCAATGAATTGGTCAGATTACAAAACAGGTAGATCTAAGAATTGGCCTTCCATCTGCCGTGGGAAACAAACCCAATTTCCAGTAGATACGAGATTGTTTCCCAGGTTTGGTTTCATGTTGAGTAGATTAAGCCGTGCTCTGGTCACAGGATCCCTGTTGGCTCAGTTCCAGCTCTGCAGCTCTCCTCTCCAAAGGTTTAAAGAATTCATTTTCAGCTGGATCAGAGCTCTGGGAGGCTGCTGAATAGGTCAGGGTGGCTCTGCTTTCTCTATCGATGCAGAGTCCGCTGACTGCAGGAGGCCCGACCTAAGCCCAGGACATATTGACTGAACAACCCTCCCACCCAAGAGATGTCGCTCGACGATAAACACAGAAGGATGAACGCTGAGTGGGTGCTTTGACGCTTTGACACACAAGAATCACAACAAACCGGACGGAGCTCGGCGGTATTGTTCAAGTCACACGTTTCTTAGATACTCTTAGATACTATTATCAGCACCCATTCATCCTTAACAGTTTTCCTTGAGTTTATCATCACATTATACTGACATAAGCCTAAATTCAAGATAGTCCACACATCAGAGTGAAAGCAGACCAAGCTGATATGATGAAAATATGGTGCAGAAGTACACACTGATACTTTTCTGACTGATTTGTGTTGGCAATTGTGTGTTTATCTCATCTTTCACCTTGATGTCATATTCAATCTCAGTTCTGTATCATATCACTGGCCTTCTCAGATTCATGAGGTTCAGCGGAAGTGGCAGCAGTATTCAGATACTTAAGTAAAAGTTACAATACCACACTGTAGAAATACTTATGAACTATTAACTGAATTATGATAAAAAATAAAATATCAAAAATAAAAGAACTCATTATGCAAAGTGGTCCTTATCAGAGTGTTATGTTGTGTATTATGTGGCCCGAAAAGTTCAAAACTTGATATCTTTTAATCAATCAATCTTGACTTTAGCTGCTTTCCTGTCAGTGCTGTTGCAGGAAAATTACAACCTTATCATTCTCAATAGTACACAGTGACCTCATGCAAACCCAGAGAGAAATAAGTCCGTATCCATTGACGTTTTTACATTTCTGTTTGTTTACGGATGTGACATGTTAATCAATGAACTTTGAAGGTCCATACATCAGCTTGCTCTTTCTCGCTACTTCCAGGCTTTATGCTAAGCTATGCTAATGTACAGATTTATATCTAATGTACAGATATGAAAGTGGTATCAATCTTCTCATCTAACTCTCAGCAAGAACATGAATTAAGAGTATTTTCCCAAAATGTCAAACTGCATGAAAACTGTGAGTGTCTCAATTTCATACAACATTCGGATTGTACATATATATTATAATGTAATCTTTATAGTATCCTGTTTTTGCAGTAAGTATAAAACAAACTTCCTTCACTGCTTGGTACGAACCTGAAAACAATACAACACAACAGACATCAATCAAACTGCGACTTTATAATGCCACCGTTGATTAAAGGATAGGTTCACATTCTTTCAAGTCTATGTAAGCTGCGCTGGAGGGATAGTAACACAAAGAGGGAATTATGTGCAACAAAGACTGTGACTTTGGGAGCCACCCACTTGATTCAACTAACTGAATGCCGAAGACTCTTGAAGGCAAGTATGGACAGGAAAAATGAATACAGCGACTGAAAACTGAATGTAGACATGAGCATCGCAGCTTTGTTTTAAGACAGCCTCGGATAAATGTCAACCTATCCTTTAAGACAAGGAAGGGCAAATATTTAAAGACCCTGCACACACATATTCCACTTATTTATCATGTTTTGCTGCTGTTATTTTGTCATCTTTATTAGCTGGAGGAATATGGTGACCTCTCGAAGGTCCCAGAAACCACTCAAAATATATTTATCAGTATGTAGCAATGAAATCACATCCACTTATAGTCACATTCACTTTAAAGAGACATTAGTAATTTTAAAAAGAAGAAATAACACAATCTTCTTCTTACAAATGACAGTTAGAACTCATGAGCAGTAAAACGTCCCCTTGTTCAATTCAATGCAATCAGAAGTTTTGCCAGTAGCTGATGGTGGTTGACATTAGCTAATGGTACTTCAGATAGGTATTGCATTTTAACTGGCACTCTTATCCTGAGACATTTGGTTAATAGTAAGTCATTATAATGTACATTAACTCTATTGTGAGGATAAGACAGTGAAAATATTAATGTTGCTGAAATGCCTACAATGAATTGAATTTATTGTTTTCATTCACTGTGTGTGCTGACCCTCTAGGATTTCAGAAAACAATATATGAGGGGAATGATGTCACTCATGATCACTGTTCAACCTAAATACTGTAAATGACCATCATTATCAGCCAAGTGTTGGCGGTAATGACGGTGAGAGAATAAGGAGGAATGGCTGGCCTGAGGAGGGAGAGCATTCAGGGTATAGATTTATTAGCCTGAAAGGTAGCAAAAATGTGAAAGGTCGCTGTGTGAGTGACGGAGGTCAGATAACTGTGTCAAGACCCTGTTCCTCATGTAACACTATCGGTGTTAACATTCACCTCAGTCACTGCTTAAGAAAGAGTGAGAGTATAATCATCATTTATTCAGGAACAAGAAAACCAAAAATTTGAGCACAAGTTTGTTAAACTCCAGTTTATGGAGCGCTTCTCTTTTGCCAGGATAATATACCACACCTGTCCACCTGACAGGTGTGGGGCGTGAATCCGAAAACAGTACCTGGTGCGGTTCATATAGGGTCCTAAGACTCATGGTGAGACGGTGATAGAGAAAAATGTTTTCAGGGCCTCAAGTGTTACATGTCGAAAAATATTATATATGTATTGCTCCAGAGAAGAGGCACTTCAGGGCGTCCTCCCATCCTTCAGTAGTAGAAGGCAGAGGTATGATCATATTATCCTGTTTAGGGTGTAACAGGCTGGGTTCCCACATTATTTATTTCTCAAAAATCTCTGAGAAGACACCTGTAGCGTACGGCTAACTCTCTCAGACGTCTTTTTATTTGTGAAAGGAAAAAACGGAAGTCATGCACACAAGTCAAGCTAGATCTGGTATATTATACTTAAGAGCTTTCCAGGAGTGTAGGATTAATGTACAAGGACAAAATGGACGTTAAACAGCCAAGAGGCCTCCCTTTCCACCCACAAGCTCCTGTGATGATACACCCCCTCTCCTCCATCTCCCCCATCACTGCAGTCAACACGTCCTTGAGAACCAAACTCCTCCAGTCACTGCAAAAGAACTTTACTGATATCTCTGGGACATATTAGGGCTGTTTTTGTGCAGAAATGAGATACAGTCCAGGATTGAGTGTTTCCATTTAACATCTAGCGATATAACAGAGCTGAACACCGTTGAAGAGTGTCTCGGCGTGACAGCGCAGCAGCTCCTCAAAGCGGAGCAGAGCAGCTCTCAACTCAGGTGGCCACTTGGCAGATCAGATGTGAGGATTTGGAGGAGAGGTCAGGCAGGAGCAACATCAGGACTGTGGGTGTACCAGGTGGCTCCGATAATTGTTTGACATCCTCTGTCTCTTCTCTACTCACGCTAAATGGGGCAGCTCTCTTAGACAGATCATTGCTGAGGATAGAAGCCTGTAGCCAGACAAGAGCACTGCAAAAAATTGAATTTCACTTTCTATAATACAGTATCTGAGCAATGGTTAGGGACAGACAAAAGTTATGGCAAATACTTGAGGTGTGGTTAGTGTTAGGCAACTAAAACCCTCATGGTTAGGGAAAGATTGTTCTAGTGAATAAAAAAGCAAAAATGAATTGCAGGTCTGTGAATGGCTGCAAACTCTGGTCTCCTGCATGTTTCCACCCCGATCTTCGCAACCTTATTCTCTGGCTCACGACATAAAGGACACACTACTTCCTGCTTTCTACTCTGAGGAGCAGAGGAGACACGAATGAGGATCCACAAGATCAACCTTTGCGAAAAGACACACTCCTTTATTGTAAAGGATCTCATGTTACATCACAATATAACTACAGTTTTGTACTGAAGTGGACAGACAAATGAAAGAACCAAATAGAGAGCATTTCTGCCACGTTTTAGATTTATTTGTTTTCTGATTCAATGTCTAGTTATTGATTGTCAGTCTGATTAACAAAGCCAGAAACCATGGTTTGATGTGAGATGTACTTGCATTTATTTTTCATTTCCTCTAAAATATTAAAATATATAGAACATTTTTAGCTTTCAAAATATATATTATTTCTAATCATGACCTGGACCAACTTCTGACATAACTTTGCATTGCCTTTCATTTATTCACTCCAACGCAGTTGCACCGTGCCTAATTCACATTTGTTCTTTTTGGGAACATTTTAAAAGAATTCACTTCAAGTCAGCTTGACAATTAGATGGCTACAGTCACCTCTTATCTTAACCACCTCTCCTACCACCTCTGGTAGACAACATAAAGACTCACTGTGTAGTATCATTCTCACAGAAAGCCCAATTTAACATGGAATATTTTGCTGACAGTGCAGTTACACTGTACAATCTGATGAATGGAATAAAATTTTAAATGCATACAACGTTTTGGTTTGGTTACAACAAAATGGTCTCTCTACTGCAAGTCTTACATGAAGGACACAACAAAGCCTCCTTTCCTTTCTGCAGGAAACAATTTGTTCACTGTGTGTGTGATATTATAACATCACTGTCTAACTAGACAGACTCTAATCTTTAAACACTGTTTTTGTTTATGATGTACTTTCTCTGCAGACTCGCCTTCTGCAACACCGATTCTTCTTCTTGTTTTCAGTGTTTTCTATGTTTACATAGTCTTAAATTGAAAGGAATTCACCAGCATAAAAGAAAATCTCACAGTATTTGTGATCTGTACATAAAACAACTAACTTCAGCCAGTATGTGCAGTATGATGCTGCACTGCAGTTCAAGAGTCTGAATAAATCCAAAACACCATCAAGAGTGTCTGGTCAGTTCTTCTTCCTCTCCAGCTCCACTGTTCAACTCAGCTCCAAAACTATTAAGAACACATCAATGACCCACACTGTTGCACTGACATGTTCCTTGATTACAATGAACACACACACACTATAGCATATTTTGAATCAAGCCCACATTCACCATCCTGCTGCCCCAAATACTCACTAGAGCACCAAATGTGTATTAATCCACATCTGAAAATAGTCCCTGGCAAATGCAATATTGCCTCCTGTTTGAGTGATGTTTGATTAAAAAAAAACAGTGTCCACTGACATAGTAAAGAGAGATGGACTAAAAAATGGGATTTGCTGAAAATATGGCTGGGCCTGGACTGGCATACATTGTTCAAGAGGACATAAGTTGAACCTGAGGCAACATAATTAGCCCAGAAAAACTAGTTATAAACCAAACTAAAACATCCATGACAAAAGAGCAATAACCAAGCAACATTTTCCTGAGCATCATATACATTTGAAACTATACTTTAAAATATCAAAATCTAAATCATTTGGTCAAAACAAGAAGCTTGGTTCAGACATGATTCTTGGCATTCATGTGCACCATCAGTCAACCAGACAGAGCCTGAGAAGGACAGTAACAATCATGGTCATGGAAATAAGAATCAATGAGGAGGTTAACTGGAATTAATGTGCCTCTTTGTCCAGGTAAACAAATTCTATATCCAAAAACAACTTCCAAGCCTATTCAAAGTCTCTGCCAAGGCAACAGATAGAAACTAAGCATGTTCTCAGCTTTGCTCACCATTTGTCAGCTACAGTAGTTTACCAACTAGCCATGCGAGTAGCCATCACAAGCCTCTAGCACTGGCTATTTTGCAAAGGTGATGCTTTCTGATTTGAATGCCTTCGCTCTGAG
The DNA here is from genome assembly GCA_025331565.1 of Holacanthus passer. NCBI lineage: Eukaryota > Metazoa > Chordata > Actinopteri > Pomacanthidae > Holacanthus > Holacanthus passer. Next base: position 192,092 of record JAFREQ010000209.1, on the reverse strand, counting down.
ACTCAAGCAGGAGAGGGGTCAGAGCAGAGAAGCGGGATAATGTAAATGTAAAATAATGTGTGTAGAACTGAAAATTCAGATGGAAAAGCTGTTGACTTCTTTCAACCGTAACATGTTATGTTGCTTCAGGTTGTAAATAGGTTAATTTGGTTTTGCAATATCCTGGTGTGGTGGCATTTTAATACACTGAAAACCTTATACAAGCATAGAAATCATAGGTTGGCAGTGCAGTAGACTGCCATACTGTATGTCAACTTATTGCATAAGACAGAAGCATACATCATGCATTAAGCAATTTAAGGGAAAGAACTGTAAGTGCAGAGCAGCTTTTTTAGAGAAGATTGCACTGCGCTCTCATAAACAAAACTCATGTCAAGTGACTGACAATTCATTTAACGGGACAAACATCATCCTCAATCATCCTAATGGGCCACACGGAGCTTAACAGAGATTCAAACCTAACCTTTTACCTAGTCCACTGTATACATGCAGACCTGGTTTGAGAAAGCTTTAAAAAGGGCACATGAAGAGTGAGGTACTTGACTGGGGAACAAGGGGAAGTCAGATAATCCCATTAGTGCCAAGTGGTGGGGAAGTTAGATGGGATCACCTGAAGGCAGCACGCAGGATATATGAGTAACCTAGTCATCAGTATGACACCACCAGATATGGACAATGCTGCTGAGTCCCCTCGAGCAAGGGCACCAAACCTACAATTTCTGCATTACTTAAATACTAAAATTCAATATAGCACTCGGCGGCTGGGATATGCATTCAGGCTTATATCTGTCCCTCTAAAAATAATCCATTCAAATACCTATGCAGACAATAGGACTGTTAGACTAATTGATGTCATGCCCATAAATGAATGGAGGTATTAGTCTGACCCTTAGGTGTTTCACAGGGGAAAAAAAAACATCCTGCTTGCAACATCTTCATTTTGCCACAATTATGAAGCCAAAGTAATGAATGTTTTTATTATAATTAAATTCAGGTTTTTCCTTTATTGCATAAACAGGAGAACAGCTTGACAACTAAATGAATTCATCTCAAGGGAGGATATATTTTTTAAGACTCATTCTAACACATCTGTGTGTGTGTCTTCTTTGGGGAAAATTAGATAAACGCAAGAAAGGGACATGCCACAAATATTATATATGAAGATCACTTGTCATGTGAAGTATGTTTAAACAAATGTAAAATGTCCTGTGTGGCTGTGAACAGAGCTTTTTAAAGTCTAAGAACAATTCAAAATTTCACCCTAAGCTTCAAATTTGTAACAGAAAGCCTGCGCTACAAAGTTGAGGAGGATGTGGCTGTTTCCCAGGCAGGGAAGTCAAGTAAAAGAGACCACTGAGTTGCTAATGGAAATGTAGGTTCAGTGTCTCCTGTTGCAAGTGTGATGTGTTGAAAGGTATTATTTTTCCAAAGAAGGAATAAACACAATCCATTTGAAATTTGACTGGGCAAATGGATGCAAATCATTCCCACATGTTCTGGTCATGCGATGAGATTAAATTTCCTAAATAGAGTCAGGTAGCTTTAATTACGGTCTTCACCCTTATTGACAACATTACTGTACAACAGAGAAATGACTTCACATGTCACATATAATGGGAATGCCACAGAGGTTAAATGAGGTCTATTAATGGGGTAACCCACTTTAACCCCCTTTTGCCTGGTGCAGTTTCCCTCCCTCTTTCAGCCCTGCTGTTATCTCATCTGATTTAATCTGCTCTCTGTGCAGCAATTCACAGTTAAAACAATATGGAAGTGCTGCCGTGCACTGCAGCAGCTAGCCTGCCCTCTCTCCTTCCTGCCTCATTAGCATGCTGCTCAGGGATCTGCCCATTCATAAAAGGCCTGTCGTGGAGTGGGCCAGGCATCTTGAGGGGACAAAACCCTCTCCAAGGTCAGCATTCACAACCACCGCAGGGAGGCACAATGGCGGAAATCCCACGTGAGCACTTCCGTTTGCGGCTCTCATGCAACCTAAACAAGTGAACAATACAATGCACTGCAACAATCTGTTGTTCATTAATGTACACGAGGCTCTGTGAGACTGGAGCAGACACACACACACACACACACACACACACTGTTGGCTAACATGAATACTGAATAAAATGCTAACAAAGGCAGCAATTAAAAGAAGCATGGGTGATCACAGGATATTCGTGCAGATGAGGTAAACCACATTAAGACTGTAACATAACTGATAGATTTGGGGATGGGACAGTCTGTGTATCTATGTCTTGTTGTAAAATACTGTGGGATGAGCAAGGGAGCTAATCAAAGCTACAGCGGTACCTGTATGAGCCACTTACACCCAGTGAGCCGTCATAATTACAGCTGGTCTGATGTATAGACACAAAACACTGGAATACTGTGCAGCAGCATAGTTTTGCCTATTAAATTGGCTAGCTAATGCTAACTTGTTAGCAATCAGTGGCTTATTTACACATCCAGCAGCTACGGAGCAGGTAGTGTGCAAAGGTTTTTATTAGAGCCATTTCACTGATGACAGCTGCCTGCTGCGGCCAAAAAATGATGCTCATGAGTGTGGTGAGAGTGAACATAACATGCTCAACATGCTCACAGTGAAAATGCTATCATGCACAGGTGTAACGTTTAACATTTTCACCATAGTAGTTTAGCATGTTAGTATGCCCTGTCTAATAATTAGAACTAAACACAAATATAGCTGAAGGTAATGGGAATATCATTATTTTGCCAAAGTCTTCAACAAATAGAAAGTTTGACCTGATTGTGCAAGAGGAAAAGTCAGGGGCTCAAGTTCTTACAGTTCATCCTGATGGACGCATGTACCAAATGTCATGACAATCAATTCAAGAGTTGTTGAGATATTTCAGTCCTTACTATGCTGTTAGCTAAAAATGACATTATAAATAATGATTAATTGGTTTACATACTGGTTTTAGAGTGACTGACGTTGTTTTGGTGAGATTTTGTCGAAAGCAAAGATTTGTTCTTCTAAATGGGGAGTTGAAGCCTTTCCCAAACCCACTGCATTACTTTGCAAGGCTCCATCTGTGTTTACGGTAGACTTTGTTTCAGTGCCCACCATCTGAGAACTGATATCCTTGTTGTTACACATCATTTACTGCAGAATTGCATAACTGTCCACCTTGGAGGTAGAGAGATAGCAGATGATGAGAGTGCAACTTTAACACTAGGTCTACCTAAACTAAAACAAAAACACATTTCCAGGTCTTATGGCACAATCAAACAGGTTCAGATAGTAGCACGATGTCTTTACTGAGCTCAGGCGCTGCCCTATTTCAGTCGGTGGAGCTGCCCACTATCAAATGAAGGACGAGTGAAAGCGGAGGGCTCGGTGCAAATCAATAGGGATCAACCTCTTGGTATTGCTGCCACCCGTCCCTCCGGCTCAAAAAGAGCTCAGATCAATGCAGATGTGTGCGGTTGACAAGGATCTAAAGAGGGAGCACGCTGTGGACGCTGTCCTCCTTTCCACTTGCACACAACACTGGCTAAGATTAGACATTCAATTGGACCTGGAGGGTGGGGGAGGAGACAGATTTGTGCACAGACTTGTCAGTGATTGTGTTTTGAAATGATTTTACATCATAGCAGTAGTAGTAAAAGCAGAAGAAGTAGTAGTAGGATTGGTAGTAGCAGCACTAGGCCTAGAGGTCGTAGAGGGTCAAAGAGGTAGAAGTAATAATAGACGCATTAGTAGAAGCAGACAGAGTTCAGTTCTAGAGATTCCATGATTACTGGGCCAGGTGCTGAGAGTTTTGCCTTTCAAACTCACAAACTAGTGAAATTACCAGGGAGGAACAGGAGTGCAGACACCTGTGCAGCCAACTCAATATTCATTTAAAAAAATTTGCAGTGTGTTCTGTGAATAATTGTAGACTTTTTTTGTCTCATGTTCTCATCATGTCAGGTGAGAACTGGAATGTTTGCTACATTCATCATTTCTGGTGTGAAGAAACTTCACGTACTGAGTTACGTCCCCACCGGGGCTGGAAAAACCTTCTAATACGGCTCCAGTGCAAAAATATTGTATTGACCCCCCCCCCCCACTCTCTCACTGTACACTGTGTATACAGTGTTTGTAATTCATTTACATGTGAGCACAAGCATAACTTTTAAACTTGATTTTACCTTTGAGGGGCCCCTATCATTCTGGGGCCCCAGGGCAGTGGCCCCTCTTTGCCTGATTGGTAATTCAACCTTGGTCGCCAAAAAAGCAACATGGCAGCATTGCAAAAATGCCTGAAATTCACTATTTCTAGCTTCTGAAAGGTCCTGGAAGTTTCAAGTCTTACGTATTTGGCTACAATATTATGATTAAATAGGCAACAGTTAATGAAACATCTTTGGGTATTATTCCTTAAAAGTTTAACATTCAAAAATTCAAGTAATCTGCTTCATCAACTGTTGTTGCTAAATCCTGATTGGTGCATGGAAGTATGTGGCATCACTGTGTCCCTCTTCAGACCAGTGAGAAGAGCACAGAGAAAAAAGGAAACACAGAAATCTCTCATGAGACAAACAAAACTGTTCACAATTTGGCAGGAAATATTGTGTTCAAGCAGTGCACCATCAGTTATACCAAGAAGCTGACTGAGAAATACGTTTTCAGGGTCTTTAAACGTGAATATTTGCTGCTTTTCTTAATATTTTAGATAGGAAATTGAATATGTTTTGGTATTGGACTGAAGTGAAGTGAACAAATTGAAAACTTCACCTTGGGCTTTTTCTGATATTTTTCAAAAAACACATGATTAAATAATTGTCAGGTTCAACAATAACTAAAAAATATTTATTATTTCAACATATAATTAGTAGTTCTATTTTCAATGAGACATTTCTGTGTTCTATCATGGTCAAAATGCGATGGATTTCACTGGTTCAAGCTTCTTAAGTGTGAATATTTACTGTTTTCTTCAAATTTCATGATAGTCAATTCAATATCTTTGGGCTGTTGGTCAGACAAATCAAGACATCTGAAGAAGTCACACTGGGCTCTGGGAAACTGTAACAGCCTTTTTCCATTATTTTCTGACATTTTAGACCAAATGACTAACAGATTATGGAGAAAATAATGGTCAGATTGATGAATAATAAAAATAATTGTTAGCTGCAGCCCTAATAGCAACAAAACACCATCTTTTTAGATTTTAAAGCAGACTTCCAGGGTTGCTATGGTGCTACACAAAACTAACTATATAACATGATAAAACCTGATGACTGAAAGCAGCCAGTATCAGTATACCACAGTCCAGTTATGCTGTCACAGTGTAGACTTTTGGCATAACAGGTAGGAAACCCTACATCAAATAAGGTGACAGTGTGGAGACCCCAGGCCTTTGTTGGCTACCAGTTACTGTGCTGTAGACATGCTTTTGTCCAGGCCAGGTTTGTTTTGGTTTCATTGTTTCCTGTGAAACTACTAGCGAGTCTGACATTTTGGTTCACACTCGGGATTGAAAAAAAAAAAGTGCTGCTTTCAAGTCAGCATTAGTGCGTCGGCCCGGGTTTAAATGTTTCGAGCCCGGCCCCGCTGTCAAGATGAATGGTGGGTTTTCACACAGTCAGATGATGGAGAATCCCATTGTGAGGAACAGCACACCGGCTGTGTCCACTGTGTGATGTTTCACCTCAGGCTAGAGGAATCAAAGCACCACCTGCGGACCACAGGAGCCACTCCTGCACAACAAACGCTACTCTCCATGTCAAATATCCTCACTTGAAATGTCAGAGATCTTCCTCTAGCTTCGGATAACCAAACACTCACCATACCCGCCTCCACTGTTCTCCTGCATGTTGAAATGACACAATGAGGCAGGGATCTGTTTAGTTAATGTTTTCACACTTGCAACCTCAGCGTATGCAATAGTCTTGCAATGTTTACACAGATTCCATATAGTACATCTGTCTGAACAGGCACACAGTTTGCACAGCTTGGCTTCTCCAAGGCAGGTAGCCATTAACTCAACAAGAGCTCGACATTATCGTTTGAGTCACGCAGCTCTTTTCGTAACGCCACCAAAACACATATGCAGGTTTGAACCAACCTATAATCAAGAACGTGACACAGAAGGGTCATTGTTAAAGAAATGAGCAGCTTGACTAAATGACTGTTTTCTCTCCAAATGCCAAGAGGTGAGCTGGCAGCGGATAAAACATGAAATCATGCGGAGGGCTTCAGTTCAGCAGAGGGAAGGAAAGAATGTCACACATGGATGCTCGAGTGTAGCGCAAAGCAGAGACATCTTCACTCAACATCAATGGGAGCATTCCTCAATGGCTGATACTTGATGGCAAGGCCGGGTGCTGGCTTGGCTATTTATCAAAAAAGCTGCTTTCAGCGGTGGCCATCGGCTTTTTTACTGTGTAGCATGATTGCATATTTTAAAGCTGGCAACTGACCAACCTTGAAGTAAGTAAGACTCAAATGTGGCTTAGGTCAAGCTTCACCAACTTAATATTAGTGGAGGACTTGGTATGCAGAGAAGGTTTGGAGCTACTGGAGATGAGATACAAAGCTTCCAGTAATTAAATATTACAACTACGGTTCCAGCAATCAATTTTTTCTAAAGCTGGCTGATTATTTTCTCTATTCATCGTTTAGTCTACAAAATGTCAAAAAAATTTCTTGTCCATGACAAGTTCGGTCTTCTTCCAAAAGTGCAAAATCCAAAGACATTCTCTTTACAATGATATATGACAGAAAAGCACCACATGGAAAAGAAGGGTTGGCATTTTTTCACTACTTCTGCTTGAAAAATGGTTGAAAGATGAATCGATTATTAAAATAGTTAACCAATTGATCAACTAATTGTTTCAGCTCTATCCAGAACAGAAGAGTAACTTCAAACATGTGGACAGCTATAACAACTTGGTAAATACATCCTTCAGATCGACAGATGTGTAGTGCTGCTTTATCAAAATCATCAGATTACAAAGTGAAAATCCGACTTCATGTTTGAGCACGTGATAACTAAAAGTGTGGCAGTCCCCAGCTCCTTTGAGTACACAAAGAGTCTGTGTGTGAGTGTTTATATGAGTGAGAAGGGGGCCATATGAATGCTGAATTTATCTTGCTTAAAAAGGCTGTGTTGTCTTTGCCAGGATTAAGACATCTAACAGTAAAGAGAATATAAAAGAAAGTGAATCACTGTTTGATGACACACACACACACACAGGCACACAAGGGATTCAGTTAGTCTTTTCCCTTCCTCTAAATTAAAGCTAGTCTTGCAACCTAGGCCCAGCTCATATGCATGTGCGTCTATCTAAATGCATTGGATTTTTTATAAGCAGGCAGATGGCCTTATTAGATTCTTCGTTCCTGACGCCTGTGCTTGTGTCTGTGTTTCTGGTTGGCTGAATGGAGGCCATCCGGGATTGGCCAGAGCTTCTGTGAATGGAGCTGGGGAGCGTCATTCAGCACCGCGGACAGCGCCGCTCCGCCGTGGAGCTGTCCGCGGTGCTGAACGCAGCAGCGGCGGTACACAGCAGCGGCTCCGGCCGGGGTCCCCGTCGCGTCTCCCGGACACCCATCCCAGCCTCCTCCGCCTGCTCTGAGCTGGTAAATCAAACAGCGAGGCCGAAACGAGGCCTACTGGTAATGAGCAAACACAAGCCTTCCGCCACATTAGGCAGGGAAACCACCTCTTGACTTTAATGAAACGCTCTCGATATTAAGTGGGCGGCCATGATGAACACCTGGCGGACTGCGACAGCACACACAGGACACCATCAGCTCCCAGAGTTGTTTGCATAAGCCTGCACCCTCCTGCCTGCACATTCATTGCTATAAAGGGCCAATAATGCAATTCTAATAACCCCAATACAGGTTATCGATTGGCTCAAGAAGCAAATGGATGTGGATGCTGATAAAAACACTAGCAGGGCCTCCATCTGCACATTAGCATGGGGCCTTAAACACAATGAGGAGATGAATGAGCCGGGAGTCTCCTTGAATCTGTCATCCGTCTCCATGGCGACAGGAGGAGGAGGATGAGGAGGAGGAGGAGGACCAAAACTGGCATCCATCCGGGCCCAAATCAACAGATGGCCACCACATCCACCCTCCCTCAAAAGCACCCTTCCCCCTTGTATGCATCCTACCTTGCACTGCTCCATGCACGTCCTCACCGAATAAGCCCCCGGCTCGTATTTCTGAGTCAGGAGCTCAAAGTCCTCGTACTTCTCCTGGGCGTGCTGGTCGTAGCGCTGGTACGCCTGGACGCACAGGCTGCACCTGGTGGTGTCGCCGTCTCCGAGCACGTCGAGGCTGCAGTTCAAATTGTCCGGACTCGTCGAGCCGTAAAACAAATCCAGCAGAGAGTAGGAGTTACAAAAGGAAAGGTACAAATCGCTCATATTTACAGCCCTCTTTGTCCCCTCCGCATCGGAGAGGCCCCCGCACAGGTGATCAGCATCTGCAAAGGCGAAGCAGTTTTGGGACAAACTATCCTGGTGGCAAGTTTCGAGGCGCCACAAATGTTTGGTAGAGTTTCCTATAAAAATAGCATCTGGGTTTCCTCTGAGGCTGCTGTGTGCTGAGTGGGTCCGGGGTGACAGGAGGTGGGAGGAGGCGAACTTGACCCGGGTCCGGGCCAGCTTGGCCTCGGCGCAGAACCACAGGTGATCAGAGAGTAGGATGGTTAAGAACAAGAGGGATGCCAAGGACAGTCGCCATCTCTGCGCCCTCTCGGAGTCGGTGAATGGCTTTTGGGTCGAGTGTGGGGGCTCTAGCCAGATTTGGAAGCCGTCGTCGTCTTCTTGCTGCCAACACGTCCCAGCACCCCTGGTCATATTTTGGGAACCGGCCGACTCCACCGTGGGGGCTCCTCTGCCGCAACAGTCATTGACGTGGGGGGTCCGCTTCGCGTTTAGCTCCCCTCAAATGTCAGCTGTCAGGTCCCGGCTCTGCCTGCGCTGTCAGCGGTAATTCCCATCAAAATGAGCGCGGGCCGGGTGGCGAATCAGACGCTGGCGACCACGGGCCGCATCCTCCATGGCTGACCGGTGAAGCCGCTTGTCCTCCCGCCCGCCCGCCCGCTCCTCTGCGCAGCCTCGACTCCGTTTTTAGAAACACTCACCGACGGCGTTTACGTCTCCCCGGCCTCGGTCGTGCAGGGACAAGGGCGCTGTCCTCTCCCAACATGGCGGAGCTGTGTGCCTTTGTGTCGGCGGTTGGGCCTTCAGCCTGTAACGGACCTCGTTTCTTTTTCAAGCCCTCGCCGTCTTCATCTCGCTGCCGTTGTCAAGTCGCCGCCATGTTCGCCCGGAGACGGTGTGTGTTTGCAGGAAGCTGCGCCAAGGCAGAGGCGACGAGCAGCGGCACTTCCGGTTGTGGCGTTCAAAATAAAGGTCCCCTGCTGGTTTGCGTGTCCTGTTATCGAACTTCTGCTTCATCCGTAAACTGAAGCAGCATCTATTTGTGACCCCCCAATCACAGATTAAGTTTGATTTTTCCTACTTGGTTTGGAGGCCAGAGAAGGCGAAATCATCCAGTATTTCACAAGTTAGACAAGTTAGAGAAAAAAATACTTAATAAATCAAATCATTATTATTTATTAAACGATAACAAACATAATTTTAGATCAGATTTTTTTCCCTTTCTCAACCCCCTTAATCCACTTTTGAGCCCTCAGATCTAACTTCAGAACCTTTGGGGGATCCTGGACCCGAGGTTAGGAACCATTAATCTAGGCTTTACAAGGATCAATCTTCTTTATTTGTTCAAAATGCATTTATCTGTTTATTATCATTTTACATGTTTTAAAAATAGACAATAAAACAGGCTGGATGATTTTATAAGTGTGCACTATATAGCAGGGTAAAATAATCATGTTTACTGCGTTTTGAACAAACAAAATTATAACAACAAACAACAAAATTATAATTCCTATAAAATTAGTAGAACTAACTACGTTATGCTACATATTATATTATGAAAGTTAAATCGCCCAATATCCGGTATCCCTCTATCAAATCTTGCTACCTTGACAAAATATATCGTTCTCTGACGTTATGCGCGCGCACCGCAGCCACCGCATCCCTCGGTAATAAAAGTGCACCAAGTCCGATAAATGTCACCAGAAACGGTGTAAATCTGACTTCAAAGTAAAAGCATATGGTGTCGCGGTGCAAACAAGTACCTTCTTTACTATTTAGGTCTCTAGTATAAAAAGTAAAGAAAAACTAAAAGCACTAAGAGCAAAAACGCGCGGCTGTACAGAAGATATTGAACAATAACAACAAGTGCTGTCTGTACAAAAGAGTTTGTGATAATTATTTTAATCTGAAAAGTCCCACTAGCAGATTTATTATAGACTGTATTGTAGTTAGCTTGACACTGGACCAGTCAAACAGGTTGATACTCACCTGTTTTCAGTCCCAAGCAAGATGCTCTTATCAAAAGAAAGGGGCCTGTTTCCTCTTTAAAGGACAATCCCAGTGTTTTTGCCCATTTCAAATAAAGTGTACTTTATAATAGAGACACCAGCTTTTAAAAGCACAGGCTGTTGTTGTCTCCTGATGAGCACCTTTTCTCATTTATTTCTACAAACATGGCAAAAAATCAACCTGCAAAGACTTAAACTTCGGCCACTTCAAACAGGTGATCAATCACAGCCTGCTTTCATTGTGGCCAGAGTTGTGTTTTTGTTGCTCAGTAATGCAATTCAGACATTTAAATCAATGATCGCTTACAGCTCAATTACCACTCAGAAATAAGTTTGACAACAAATAAAGCAGGCATGATGCTTATTGTGATGGATCACCTAATTCGAGCTAGTCTCTGCCAGCAAATCTTAAAATGCTAATGAAATGGTTGAAAATCAGCAGCAGCCTAGAAGGTGGGAAAATAGTTTAAAAGTCTGACAGCATGTTATGGAAAGGTCTTGTGCTAATGTCATAAAGGGGCAATGCCAAAACATGCAAAAGGATATATGAAAGCTGCAACCTTTCTAATGAGTGTAAATAATCTAACAGCCAAGAGAAAGAATTTGTTTTCATGGATAAACTTTGAGCTTTTGACTGAAATTTTAACAACAAACAATAAAAGTTAAACCAGTGGTTCTGAACCCAGGAGGTCACAAGGGGGTCACAAGGGGTCACAAGATGAATCTGAGAGATCCCGAGATGATGGTCAAGATAAGAACCAGACAACATACTGTAATTATTCTATACAAAATTCATTTTCAGATTTTGCAATATTTTGTGAATTACATAATGGTTCGATCTCTTCAGGCCTGTTAGATTCACCTGCTTACAACCAGTGATGAATGGGCATGAGTCAAAATTGCTTTGCTGTTGCCGTTTTCTTGCCCAGAGTTAGATGAGAGGATCAATACCGCTCTCATGTCTGTACATTAAATATGAAGCAAGAATCAGAGGATGATTAGCTTGGCATAATGACAGGGAAGCGAGGGCAAACAGTTTGGCTTTGTCTGAAGATAACAAAATCCATTTCAGTGCTCCTTTAAATCTACTAATTACCCCACTACATCTTATTTGTTTAATCTCTACCTGCTTGTACTTCATCCAGTCAGTTATCACCAGTGACTCCTGTCCTTCATGGTGGAAAAGAGTTTTGGAAAGGGAAATCATTCTTACTCTTAAACATGTTTTGCATTGAAGCAAATGGGAGCATTTAAAGTTCAGCAAGAATGTGACAAAGACAAAACACCAATTCAAAACTTTTATCAATTAATGTTTAAATATATAGAAATGTTTATGACCCCATATTTATGAGGCACAAAACAGAGCTTGATTCTCTGTTGTTTTGTTTCTTCATTGAGGGTGGGCCGTGCTAATTGCTTCAGACAAACTTTCCCTGCAGCCACGAGCCTCTGCTTGGTCTCTACAGGAACTCATTTATTTCAGCTGAGTGCATGCAGCCGCTGGTTGTCTGGGGGCTGCTTCCAAACCATTTGTTTCTGCTTGTGTCCAGTTTGCTCACTGGTTCTGCGATAGCTGCAGCCGGCCTAATTAGAGCATTTATCCCATTAGGACATCGTATTTCTGCAATGCTAGTGTTCCAGCAGCTGTTTGCACGGCTGCTGTTTTCATCTCCAAATGACTGATAATCTGCAAGTCTTTTCGGAGGACCAGCAGTTAAGACTTTTCAAGACCAACAGTTGAGCTGCAGTGACATGAGGCATCACATGCTCGAAACCACACTGGAATAAGCACTAGTTGAGTACCTCTAATTAAAGCCTGTCACTCAAACACTCACTCCGCATCACCTGGAAATAGTCCAGAGTGGGCGACAGGTTACAGAATGCCTACTGAAGCATGATACATTTTTTAACCAGTAATGAGGATCATTTTCCTCTTAAATATTTATGCTTTTGTACTGTTTTTGATAAAAGTGGTCCGTCTCTTATAATACCTAAAACATTGCCTAAACTGTCTGAGCAGAATTTGAATTCATTTGTTTAACAGTGATGTGAAAAATAAAAAAAATTCAAACCCTACAGCGAGCACTCCAACATGTCAATGAGAGCCATTATTCACAGTATATGATTAGGAACAGGTACCTCATCACTTTTACTTTGACAATGTATTCATGCGGCATTTACGCACAACAATACCCAGGACACCACAGGCAGTTACCTGCACCCTAGAGGCAATGGTAATGAAGGTTATAACATATCAATGAGTCCCAAGGCACATTGGTGACATTTTATGAAGACAGGAAAACATGGAGACATCTTTGTTGGAGGGCCTTGAGCTGAACCGGTTTTAACGTACCCCTGTGGTGTCCCTCGGTCTCTCTCTGCCAGCTGACTACACGCTGAAGAGCTGAGGCAAAGGCCATCACAACACACAGACGCTCAATTTCAGTTAATTACCAATTCTGAAAACAAATTCGTCACACCAGTCACAACAGTCCTTCATGTATTTTAAAGCAATGCAAGATATTTATTAGAGTTTGACTTAATATGTAATTAAACAGACATAAAAGCACAAAGGCACAGATCACAAAAAGAGGGATAACTGACTCAGACTCAGCACAATAATCCTCTTTTTTGCATAACTCCAATTTTACACATCACAAATCACAAAAAGTATCACCTCATATTCCTGGAAATTGGACATAGTTTTTAGTATAAAATCCCTCAGTTTTACAGCTTTTTCTTTTAATAAAATGTAACAGCCCGGCTAAAAGTTTAAGGGGGCTGTATCTGGAAAAAAATGAATCAGCTTCTGTATTTGAATATTTCATAATGCAATTCTAAGTTTCAAAATTGAAAAACCAATCATGGCCTTCCTGACATTAACAGTGGTCTATCAATTTAAAACTAATAATAAAAAAGCAAGCAGCCTTAATCACCCATTAAAAACACCAAAAAATAAAACTCATAAAGTTTGCATGAAATATCCCTGTAAAGTACAGCGCAGTTTTAAAATCACATTACTTATCTTACCCTTAATGATGGTTTTGACTGTCTGGAATTTTTCCTTTTTGACTTTTATTAAATAGTTTATTACTATTAGGCATTAATTAAAAAGCTATAAGTGGATGGTTCTCCAGTGTCAACTTAACCCCTGAGCTTCTCACCAGAAGACTCTTCAAACTAAGTAGTCGGTGTCATTTATCAGATACCCTGCTTCGATTGAATCAATCACCCATGAATCTCTTACAATCTTAAACTTCTTCCTAAAGCACCGCCTTAGAGTCCTTAAATCTAGAAGTCTTGTTTCCTCTGAGATAATGACATGAGTGACTCCCTCCTCTAACTTCTGCACTACTGTCCCTCCGTGGTAGCGAAACTCCAGCGCCCTGATGTCCAAGCAGGTGGCAGGCAGGGCAGTTTTAGGGTCTCCTATGTCGCCGTAGCTGTCCATGTAAATCTTGAAGGGTCTGAACATGCTGGTGGGAAGGTCCTCCCAGCCGTAACGCTGCTCCACCTGGCAGACGTTCACAGCCGCAGACGCACCTGCGCAGCTGATCCGGCCGAACACCTCTCGCAGCTGCTGCTCGTCTGTCTCCACAAAGTAGCTGTCGCCATAGCTGTCATACTCCTTGGCAAAGTGCTCCCTGGTGGAGGGCGACATGTGAATCATGTGACGTGGTTGCCACGGGACCACTTCCTTCTGGTCCAGGCACTCCAGCAGCCAGGCGGCCCACACTATGTCATGCTGGTCGGACGAAATCAGGTTCTTCACACGCATGTTCTCCACGCCGGCTATCACGCAGTAGGTGTCCCGTCCTGGGTTTTGAACCACGATACCTCCACACCTAATGAGAAGAGGACAGCAGTAATCTGTTATTTGTGACAGGATACTTGACCAAGTGACATTTCAGAGAAGAAATTTAAAACAAGTTCTTACCCTTATAAATAAAAAGCTTAATTTGTAAGCAATAAAATGCTCCATTGCTCAATTCAATATACTAATGTAAGTGAGCTGTAGAAAGATATTGCTGTTTAACATACCGTGCAAGATTGTTGATCTTCTCTAATTGTGGTATTGTTACACTATTTTTTTGTTTTTATCATTATAATGTAATTGCTGCTTGTGGTTAAAGCAACTTACTTTAAAGTGGTAAAAGACTATGTGTAACAATTATCTAGTTAAATAACAATTAACTGTTTTAATAACAAGACAAATAGGCTGTTTTCATAGACGTAATGTTACCTGGCCACACCCTTTTCCAACGCAGCCTTGGGGTGATCCTCTGTGCCATTCAGGATACAGAACTCCACATCCTCAAACATATCTGTCTCCTTGGTAACCCCAGAGAGGTCCTGGGGCTTAAAGTGGTCGATGATCCCGACCACCTTCTTGGGTTTGGCTGGCAGCTTGCGCTTCTTCTTTTGTGGTTCGTTGTCATCGATGTGAAGATGCCGCGAGGCGAGTTTCCCAGAGGCCTTGCTGCGGAACTCATCCAGCTCTGCCAGAGTCATGCACTCATGCCACTCCTTGTCCTCACGGATTTTCTCGATCCTGGGGAAGCGCAGGGTGCAGTTGGTTTTATACATGTCGCTTCCGACTATTTCAGCTGCCTTGACCTGGATGATAACTGAGTTGCAGGGTTCAATGTAAACTTCTGGTTTCTCTGTTCCACACAAGATGGATGCCGGTGGGTCATTTTTTCGATAGACTTTCCAGTGTTTGGCTAGCTTTAACCCAAGATCATACAACTCCTTCATGGTGTAACCAGAACCGATACGGCAGAGAGTGTGGAAAACTGAGGGTTTCTCACCAGGCTTTGGAGCTTCAGCAACTGCACATAAGAAATGGGACATCATACCACCACGTCTGCCTTTCCCCCAGTAGCCACCAACAATAAGCAAGTCAAGCTCATCCATCAAGCCATCCATATATTCTGGCTTTATTTTCAGCCATCCCTCCCCCCGCTTATCAGGTTTGTAGATGGACAAAGGATCCTTCACCATGATCCCCTCTTCTCTATTGTCAATAGCATCATTGAGGGCGTTCACGACCTCCTGCATGGTTCTGGCATCGGTCTTTGGCACCAGGTGCATCCTTCCTTTGACTGGGGTGAAAACTGTCTGAAGGGTCTCGTAGCGCTTCTTCAGAGTTTCCTTGCCAAGCTTCTGGCCATTGACTAGCAACACGTCAAACACGCAAAAGCATGTCTGTAGCTCAGAATCATCCACGAGTCTCTTGATGTCGAATTTGCTCCCCTTCTGCATGAAGGTATCAGTGGTGGGGTTGTACGCCATCATCTCACCATCGAGGATACAGTTAACAACGTTGCTTTTAAAAACATTGTGTATGTAAGGTGTCAGTGAACCCTCCAGTGGGGATGCTCCAAACTGCTGGGTGTATTCAAAGGCATTTCGGCTAAAGTATTTGTAGACGTCCCCATCTTTGTGCAGTTGTATACGCTCCCCATCCAACTTGGTCTGAATGTAAAAAGGGCTGTTTCCCATTTGTTTCTCCACATTGCGGATGTTCGCCACAGCTGCCAACATAGGCTTGAAAGCAGAGAAGAGTCCGATAGAGACTTCACTTAAAGACACAGATGGGTTGTGGAGCTGCTGGCACACTTTGTTTAAGTCCGTGTTGACATTGTAGAGGTCAGCAGCATCTGGGTGGAAGACTTGCAGAACAGTTTCTTTGCTTATCCCGAGCTTCATGTCCTTCAGAATCATTCTGATAAGCCATTTTTGTTCAAGAGCTGAGCTCTGGGTGATGAGGTGCAGCAGACTCTTTTTTACAAGATCCTTCTTCTGGTTAGCATTGTTGCTGGCCACAGAGTCCAGAAAGTCATTGACTTCTTTGATGCTGAGGTTTCCCTGACTGGTGCACCGTTTCTTCAGAACAAAGTATGCCATGCCGGCAAAGTCTCCAGCTTCTCCTTGGGATGTAGTCGGAGCACGGTAGTTCAACAGTTTATTGGCTTCTGGGCCATTCTTTGGGAGGCCTAATACGTCAATGTAGAGTTTAGCCAGCATGTTCTCTTTGATTCCATATGCCATACGCTCCCGTTCAAACGGGGGAACTATGAGGCGCATAGCTGGATAGAAAGAGTCTGTTGTTTTGGGGTTGTCTTTGTGGAGGGCAGAATGAAACTTCCTCCATGACCCAATGAAATCCGCAAGGATCTTCGCTTTATCTGGACGGAGTTTAGACTTCTGGATTTTCTCTAAAGTGGTACACAGGTGAAGGAAAGGAACCTGAGCAGCAACAGATGGCTGACCTGCAGCATCACTTCCAGAAGTTCCCTCCATTGTGAAATCTGTAATTCATGTCAAATAAAAAAAAAAAAAATCAGTGTACTCCCAACAGATCAAAGAGGCACTTTGCAGTTTGGAAACAGTTCATCTTTCCAATAGATGAATGAATCATATAAAGTTGAAACAGTGAGTTGATTAATGGATTCAACAGAAAAATAATCAGCAACTATGAAACAGGACAATTATTATTTATTTTCTGGTCCCAGCTTCTCAAATGTGATCATTTGATGATTTCTTTTGTCTTGTGAGATACTAAACTGAATATCTTTGGATTTTGGTCTGGTGCTTGGATAAAACAAGCAATTTGAAGGCTTCCGGAAACTGTGATGGCCATTTTTTCTTTTCATTTTCTGACATTTTATAGACCAAATGATTAATGTATTAACCAAGAAAAAGATCAGCAGCTTAACAGGGAAAAGTTAACAAGTAGAGAAAACCAGAATGACCCCCAGGTAGGACATATACTCTCAATAGTTTGCTTACAGCTCTTTTATCAACTCATTCAACAGGACAAAACTGAAATCAATGAAGGAATTCTAGCAACATGCTGTTTTAAAGATCCAATGACTCAGTTAAACATGTCTTGTTATACCACTTCTTGGTTGCAGATGACTGTTGCTGACATGCTCTGACGTGTCTGAAAACAAGAGCTGTTTTAATGTGAAAGGCAGCAGAGTGGCTTAAACAAACAGGAATAAGAACTGGATTTATACCACGTTAAACATCCATATAAAGTAAAACATTAATATAAACATTCATTTAAAGTTAAACATTTTCACATTATTAGCCACAGTTAAAGCTATTACGATTAATTTTCGCTGCTGCCGAACACAAAACTACCAACTCGTTTTCAAAATAAAAGTATCTAGTCATATGATGTCCGTGTTGTACAAACACGTCTGTTCATAAGTTATGGACATCTGTCGACAAACAAAGCAATATTTAGGAGTAATTTTGTGTGTTTAACAGCTCCTGAATGTGTTATTCTGTTCACCCACAACAAAAGGTAAGTTAATTAAGCGTTTTATGTTTGCTCTCATTTTGAAAACAGATCTACAAAGCAGGAAGTGTTTTTCTTTCAGTTCCACTTGAGAAACAGTAACGAAACATGTTAGAAAATACATCATATCAAATATCAAATAATGAAATATATCGGATTTGAGCGTTACCTTGATCTTTTTACTCCGTCAGAACATGTTGAACACTTCCGTATACTCCGAGCGGGGGACCGCCACTGAAAACATTCCCCCGGAAACAAGGGCGGAACCTTTGTCCCCATTCAATGTTTGGTAATTTTAATATTCATTAACTAACTTTTTGTTTTGTGAAACTTATATTTCACATTTTAAGCTGTCACTTTTTGTACATTTTATCTGATATTTCTTATTAGGACTGTGATTTATTTATTATTTTCTTATTATTTTCGTTGCGCTGCATTTCTAATGTGTTTAACTTAATGTAGCAAAAAAGTCATTTTGTTATTTAATGTCAAAACAAAATCTTAAAAATGTGTAAATTCCTTATAGACATAATATTGTTGCTCTTCCTTTGACCAACAGGGGGCGACACTGGGGCCCTGCAGTGCTGAGGAGGTACAGTCAGTGAGCTTGTTTACCATTCTGGGCCTGGAGCCAGTGTGTCACTACTGAGCTGGTAGTAAATGAGAGGAATGCATACTTGTTGACCACATGAATGTTCAATTCATTACAATGATTATATAAGATAAATTTGGATCAGAGTCCTCTGGTGCACATTAGTCCTCTTGGAGTTGCGTGGTCTCCCTAACCTCACATGTGTTTCCTCCAAGTGCACAGTGAGAAAATAACAAGCGTCATTTGGGCATGACAAGGTGTGGCTCAGCAGAAATTGAGAAGAAAGGAGGCTGTGTCATGGGACAGAGGAGAACGGGAGACAAAAGTTAATCACCATTACATTCCAGTAAAAACCAGGCTTGGACATTTTTCTGGCAAAAGATAAAAGCTGCAGGAGACACCTTGATGCCCATGATGACATTTGTAAATTGGTTTCTGGCATTAAAACTCACACCAGCTGGGACAAAACAGCTATGTGGACAAAACAAGCCTGTCATATGCATACATTATAAATACTGACATATTTGACCTGAACAAAATGTTTGTTTTTGTTCTACTGTGCAGACATGTAATGGACTCGATCATTTAAGGTTGCATAAACCAATTTGTTTCCTGCTCACGTTCGTATAAAAGCTTCACGTCTTTTAACCTTGTGCTTTGTTTCGATTACAAACTTGTTTTGGCACTCACATCATTAGGTGGTAGCTGGTGTGATTCCAAGTACATGCCATTACTTGTGAAGTGATGCCAAATAGTTTCTGTGATGTCTTGTTCCCAATCGAAAGTATCTGAGGCTTGTGCTGACATAGATTCTGCAAATGTTGACACGCAAGTCAGGACAATCCGTCAGCCGCCACATTTATTTGACTGGTTGAGTGATTTTTGTAGTTTAATCAGTTTTTTTTCAATGGCAGCTTCAGTGTCTTTGAGCAAGATTGTAAATCTCTTCCAGGCCAGAGGTCAGTGACTCTGACCTTTGACCCAAGTGTGTGCGTGTGTGTGTGTGTTGGAGGAGAAATTTCTCTACAGGGATCAATAAAGCATCTCACTCATTGTTTATTTGAGTGCTATAGTGGACACAGCTCACGTAAAAGATGCCAAAAAGAACAGCTGGTGCGTGGAATGTTTTTAAAATCAAAACTCTTTAAGAAACAGAAAACTATGAAGAAATACATATTGTTTGTGTATTTTAGAACAACTATAACTCCTCCTGTGGACACTTGAGTGAAGGCTACTGTATAAGCAGATGCATGACAATATAGTAAAACACGGTTGTTATAATAGGAGATGCTTGGTGACAAATACTGTACATTAATAAACATCTTAAAACGTCCTTATACCTGCATACAACTGCATTATAATGTGTTACAAACCATTTATTTAATGTTTGCATACTGCTTAGAAATGCTACACAGGGAGACTTAAAGTGTTAGCAATTGTAAGGATAGAAGTGCTCCATTCTCGTAGAAGGACTTTGAAAAATAAAAAGACATTATTAGAAGTTGTTAAGTCCATTGAATCAGTGTTGTTATTACAAAAGCATTGTCATTCATGGGTGAAGTCTGTGTATAATAAAGTATTCATGACAATTTCATGGAAGCAATGTTTGTGCTCGTGTTTGTGTAAACTGAAACTCACCCTGTTATGAAAACTAAAATAAATATTTAAAGAAGTGAAATCACAGGGCACCACGTGATCGAGAATTTGTTTGGCGTTCCCCTCAGTGAATATTATTTTTTACTAATTTAAACATAGATCGTGATCAACATAGATAGAACGCAGAGATCAGTTAGCCAGAGTGATGCATTTGTAAGAATAGACTTCCATTCTTGGAGAAGGACTTTGATCTGAAAAATAATAAACTCTCCGGCTTCTCACTTCATCAGCAACCTATTGCTCCCTGCTGTCAACAGGGGGCGTCCTGTGTCTGTGCAGGACGGGCTGTACTCTGAGCCCTGACTCACATGCCAGCCAGAGTTGTTTACCTGTCTGTTGCTGCTGCTGCTGCAGTGGAGGATTGTGGGATATGTGTGTGTGTGTGTGTGTGTGTGTGTGTGTGTGTGTGTGTGTGTGTGTGTGGGGGGGGTCCACTTGGAGCTACCATGCGCTCCAGCAGTGAACCTGCTGTGTTTTCACTTCACACACAATGCAGTGGAGAGGAAAGCTGGCTGGCTGTTTACACTGTATGTCTGCGTACAGTGTGTGCATGCACCTGTGCTTATGCCGAGGTGGGTGATGCAGTGCAGGCTGCAGCATAAGACCCCCCCTTCACCCAAGGCAGGCAGTACATGGCCTGTCATGCTGTCATGCAGCAGGCAGTGGAGTTACATAAGCCCTGCTGGATGTGCTGCTGCACTACAACGAGCCGCGGCCTACAAGACAGTAAACAACTGACGTCACTGCTTCCGTGGCATGCATCAGCTCGCACTGAGAGGGAAGGGGGAGGAGGAAGAGAAGGAGGAGCAGGAGGGGGGTTGGTTTAGAGTGTGTTGGTGTAGGACTGAGTGAGATTTTGGCATGGAGGCACAGAGAGAAGGAGAGAGAATTGGGCAGAGTAATAGAGCTAAAATCCCCCCTCGACATGGCCGATGATTAAGCGGTGCCTCAGCCTCCTCGTTCTGAGTCGCTGGTGATTTGTGGCTGCAGAGACAGACGTGAACACTTCCTGTCCCCTGCTGGTTGATGACACATTGTTTGGCCGAAAAGTTTCCCATTGATTATTTACACTTACTGTACAATTTTTGATAATGGCCAAAATAGACTTTCCTTATTAGATCGCACATCATGAGATGGCAATAACTAGAAATAGATTAGAGGGGAAGGACTTTAAAGGGGCTCTCCGCTCATTTCAGATCTGTTTACTAGTAATGATGAGTACTTCTCTGTAAAAACAGCTGCACGGTCTCCTCTCTGGCTCTGGAGGAAGCTTTTTTTAAAGTCTGAGGAAATGACTCTAATGATGTCATCAGGGTTGTGGTCTCCAGACTTTAAAAACAGAAACTTGGGAATTGAAGTCTGACAAATTCCAGGAAGAGAGGGTGCAATGAAGATCCAGGGACTACAAGTCAGGATTTATCTGCTTGGTTGAGTAACTTAGTGAAAGTGCAATGCTAAATAGCTGAAAAGCACCTTTAAGGTGTATTATATTACTGTCACTCTTGCATATATAGAAATCTTCATTACATGATATAATAATATAATATAATAGATGTATTATACTACACTACATGATGTCTAGTAAATTATACTTTGCTGACTCTGCTGTTATATATTAGTATATGGTGCACCCTGTTCATGGGTACATATACAGTATTGCTTGCCTTGTCATTTTGCTCTTTCATTTCTTTTCCTCTCTTTTATCTTCTAATTTTCCTTCTTATGCAATGGGTTCTTACTTTTTCTCTATTCATCTGCTCTTACTTCTCTAATTTTGTGCTGCTGCAACGCCTGAATTTCCCCTCTGGCGATCAGAGGGTCCTGTATCTTAATTGCTAAATTCTGTGAAGAACACTGTAAAATGAAGTGTGGCGTGCATGTTTTTGACGTCAGGCAGTATAGTGCACCAGCTGCTGTTGGTGGCCAGAAGGCTAAAGCTGACATATATCATCGACGAACACAAATACAGAGTGCGTATGAGAGTGTGTTTTCAGTACAGTATGTACCCAATCATGCGGTGCCTAATGTGTGTTCCCAGCAGTTGTTTTATAAACAGAGTGAAAAAAAAAAAAACCATGCACACTTGCCAAAGCCGCTTTTGATGCACGGCCGCCTCAAGGCACAATTGAACTCCTCACCACATAATCTTACACAAATGCCAGGAGAGATGAGGACAGGGAGATCCTGTTCACCTAAATTGCAGAGCGCAAAATATTGTGCTGGGCTTTTTTTCAGCTGGCAGGGCGAGCCAGACAGTACCCAGTGACCTTCGACTAAAATTAGATCAGCTTCACACATCACTGCCATCCCACACAGCGATCTGCCCTCTTTTTTTTTACCTGTTTAATAGCTGTCTGTCTGTCTCCCCCCTTCACTCTCTGTCATAACAGCTCTCCCTCTCTGTTGTTATGAAATTGAATTTCCGATAAAATCCCCGGCCGTTCTCTGTTTTCATCAGACCGACTGGACAGCCGGCTGACCTGTGCAGAGGTCTTGTTGGGTTACATCATGTGGCATAATAGCAGCGAGGTGGGAAGGTCACCGCAGCAGCCCTTCAATGACCCCGACTCGGCCTTGGTTTGGGCTGGAGCATGAGTTAACAGTCCCTGCAGCAATAAAGTGAAGCAGATGGACTCACAAAGAAGGGCAGGGTTAGATTATGAGCATCTAATAAAAAAAGTGAAAGTGTAGGTTATAGGTAGGTGAACCAATGAGTTTACTGATGTATAACTGAAGTTAGAAAAGTTTTTTTTCTGACCACAGCTACATAAGAGAAATTTTATTTATGAACTTATTTATTGAAGGGACAATTGATCATGAGCCACAAATGATCAGGCAGTTTATTTTCCTCTGCTCCTTGTGTCTATTATTATGTCCAGATATCACTACCCTTTGTTAAATTAGCTCCAATCTTGAAAGGCTCAGATGACATTGGGACTAATTAAGCCATGGAAAACTATAAAGACTGTTGATGGGCCCATTATCAGCATGGTGGATTTGTGTGTGAAGGGAGGTGTTGGCTTAATGTCATACGCTCTCACCCACGCTTCTTTCCACTGACACCTAAGCCTTTGAGATTGGCAGCTGCCCATTTTGCTGGTGTTAAATTTAAGTGCTGCTTTTGACACCGCTGATCACGCCATAATAATTAAATCGTTTTAAGCCCTGGGCGGACACATCAGGATCTGCATTTGATTGGTTCTCCTCTTACTTGTCATAGATGGAATTTGTAGTCTTCAGTGTTAAATATATTTCTTTTTACGCTATGGGGCGTGGTGTACCCCGGGGCTCTGTTCTTGGGCCTCTTATATTTTCTTTCTATATGCTCCTCCTGGGCATCAGTAGCCACAGTCATGTGTGTATTTGTTATTATTTGTATGTGGATGATACACAATTTTATATAACCTATATATGACCTATATTTTTTATTCCCCTGATAACTGTCAAATTTATCTTTAATCTTAAATGTGATAACTACGCAAAAGAATGCTGCAGTCCTGACACCTGATTGTGGAACACTGTTAAATATTACCTAAGACAAGTAAAGTTTAAAATAATTGAGTTGATTAATCAATTAGCTGAACTACAGAAAATGAGCCAACAATGTTGTTCATCGATCAGACATGGAAACACACAGTACGTAATTTCTGCCTCTAGGGGTCTCTCATCATTAAAATAAAAATAATCGTAACCGATAATTGAAAATAATCATTAGTTGTAGCTCTAAAATCAAGCAAAGGTAGTGTGACTACAACACATTACACTTTGCATTACATTCACATTATTAAACATTATCTATCTATGAAAAATTGTCATTAAGCACTTACTGTATATTTGATAGCTGAAACTTGAATTAGTCATTGTCAAGTCAGTCAGCTCACCGTCATGTACAAACCAGACTTACCTGTCCAAACATGAGTGCTATTGTTTTATATTTTTGTCCAAATGGAATTTCGACATCTAAAGCAGGACAGGTGTCATGGATGATCCTGTGAAATGTACCTCATCCTGTTTTTCCTGCAGATCAAATAAAACCTAATGATCCCTGCTGAAATCAAAGAAGAATAAACTAGAAATAAAAATATGGAAGATTCGAGATGTTTTACACTTAACTTCCCTTTCAGCTCTGGCAAACCAATAATTCCCGCACTCCAGCTTTGAGGGTATTATGGGGCCAGTAGAGTATGCATGATTTTTCTTAATGGAATTTTTTTGAGATAACTGTGTCTGTAGGTTTTACTTATTTACTGGAAATACTGCGGGCAGGGCCATATCTCTATCCAACACATTTATTTTGCATGAAACTATAATAAATGGAAGGTTTAATAGTCCCATTTATAATATTTACCCCCTTATCCTTTGTTTAATAGAAGATGTAATAATTATTAATTAAACTGGATTAAGTAGCCATCTTCCCCAGTCTGACACATGAAATTAAGTATTTTCCATTTGCATACTCTTTCAAATAGTTATTTAGGATATTTTCCCTGTAACTTCTTGAACAAATGAGCATTTTTGACCATATCTATTATTTACATATATAATCTAGGGCAACCTATAGAAGCAAAGCAAGCACTTTTGCATTCATAATTGAACGTATCATAGGAATAATTGAAAATGATATAAAAAAACATCCTGCATGTGTAAAATTCTATGCAACAACACACACATTCACATTCATAATATGATTTTTTTTTTTTTTTTTTTTTAAGAATAGGTCACATGGACATTTTAAATGTAATTACATTGCCACGCAGTAGTTCAACTGAAGCACCCACTGTGTTTTCATATAAAGACTCTGACCCTGAAAGATGAATGTGCAGGTATTCATATCATCAGGCTTTACTTCCAGTGAGGTCATATAATCAGTCACACTGTACTCTGAACATCGTGACTGCTGTAATTGCTACCTGTTGCAGTCTCATTATCCAAGAGTTTTCTTTGAACCCTTTGAACTGACTGACGGTTCTTTCTGAGCGACGACTGCTCCTGTCCCGATGGGTCGCGGTTAACACGTCGCATCAGAAGCCAAACACATAAAGTGTCAACCACCACTGAGAGCGCAACGAGGCAGCACCCTCCGATGCATCTTATGTAACATTGCGCTATCACTGGCTCTGCTTTAAGATACGGAGCTCTTCTCAAAAACAACTCTTTACATAACGTTCAAATTAATGACGGGGCAATGTTCTGAGGCTGTGTGACATCTTGTTGGACACGGGGGGTCAAATTTTGATTCAAACCGGGGAATCGTGCCAAGACAGTAAGCTGTGAAGTTTGATCTTAAATACTGTAAAATGGGACGCAGGCTTTGAACTGCCTTCTTCAGTGTAGTCATATTCCTGCCAGGCCGTTTAGCTTTATGAACCTATTTATTGTCTGTATTCTTTCACAGTGATCCAGAGACCAAACATACAACCCCACTGCTTTGTTCACCACAAAGCCATCGATTCAGATCATTTACGCTCCTTTTAAAATTTAACGACAGGGTGGGATTGATTTCTTTAACACAGCATTTAACGTGCCTACAGGGACTATTAATAAATCACAGACACGCTCCCATTTATGTTGTTTATTTCTCAGCGTTATTGGCATGTTTTCTTTTCCTCAGGGCCCTTTGGCCAAATCTGACACACTTGCCACTCTCCATAATCCACTGAGCAAGTGGAGCAACCACAGTGGTCATTTGTGAACAAAGATTGCTGTGTACATCAGTTATAAGACATTGATAACAAAAACTTTTGGGGTTGCCAGATTTGAAAATATGAACATGTATGAAAGCTCAAACAGGGTTATGTTAGAACAAAGTAACTGAATTTACATTTTCCTTATCTTACTAATAACACTAGGACCAACTAGCTCCAGGACAATAATAATGCTTCTTCTTTATTTCTGCATAATAAATAATAATACCATTAAAAAGGCTGAATTTTGAAGTGACTATGGTTTCTCTTGATAACCCTTTCCACGATCACAGACATGCTTTTGAAGAGTGATGCATTCAGGTTCCTGTTTTACAGCAAGTGTTATTCTCATGTCAAATATGAACAAAATGAATTTCTATGTATCAGAAAGTAGGTTGCTCATTGGACTTCCAGTTTGCTATTTTGATAACAATAAGCCGTCTGAAAGCCGTTCTGGCCTTCTCCTTAGTAGGACAAAAACAAGTATCAAGTCCATGTTTTGTTGGAAAAAATAGGGAGTTTACTGCATAACAGCCATCTCACAGCTCTACTCATAACACATGCAGGTGTGTCTTATTTAGTTTTGTAAGCATGAGGCACTGAATGAAAGGTCACTCTCTGTTTACAGCACACTTGGCATTAATAGTAAGATAATCTCCCGTTTATTTTGTTCGTCGGGCACCTCTGCGCCGCCTATCACGGTGACCCAAAGGAGTTGTTCCTTGCAGCTGGCCGTCTAGTTTATAAGTATTCTGCACCTGCTGTTGTTTTCATGGGCGTTTGGGTCTTTGGTTTTGAATTCATTTGTGTGTTTGCAGACAGCACAGGAGTGCATGCAGATCTCTCGCAGAGGGCCGATTTGGTCGTAAGGTTTTGGGCGCAGCATCTTTGCGTGCCACCGCTCTCCATTAAGCTCTTCTGAATGTGTGTCTCCGACTCTGTCCTGTTCTGTAAGCTTTAGCCTCGTGGCTGGCATGTTTGACGGATGATTTACTTGGCTGCTGCGCACGCAAACATGTCCCCGGTATGACCTCGGTTTGGTGGGTGTTGCGTTGCTGACTAAGATTTCTATAGGCACTAACCCAGTCCGACTAATAGGATTGGGCTCAGGTTCAAACTCCTGCAGAAGTGCTGGTATAAAGTTCATATGGGGCATATGGGAAGCTGTGGAATAACACTCCTGTGTACACATGCTGGAAAACTCAGAGAGGTTTACAGGAAGTAGGTGACTCAGGTCGTTGCTTGACTAATTAACAGAACCTCTATAGTGTTGCTGTGACATTAAAAAAACATATTTGTGACAGTAAACCTGCCAATTAAAACAGCTTTAGCTCTGGTCTCATGGAATCTTTCAACTGAATGTAGCTCCACGTGACACCAACATAAGAATGAATTTCAGATAATTATCTTCCTCAAATATAAGGTTATGTAATGTACTGTCCCGTATGTTGAACTGGAACTCTGCATACAAAGACGAATGGTTGCAACACGTCTTTTATTGTGTTTAACACTGGCTGTGTACATGTTTTTGTCACACGTGTGCTTTCTGTGTGCACATTTTTATTTTCAATACACTGATATGCTTATGTGGAAACCTTACAAGACATGGCCCATTGATACCCGACGTGGTGAGACTCTGAGGTCGCCTAGGAGCGGTCTGACCCAGTCCCATACCAGTATGAGGCAGTGGAGGAGATGCATGGGGGAAGCACACACACACATTTAAACCGGGTGGTCTTAATGAAGAGAAACAGAGATATTGACCTTGTCTGTACGTCAATAGCACACAAACATATAATGGAAACACGTCATGTCTTCATCAAACATGAGGGGAAATTTCCACAGATGGAGCTGATTCTATAATGGCAACACAATCTGGTTAACGACGCTCGAGGTGTGTGTGTGTTCTGTATATGTAAGCTGAGTGGGTCTTTATCGTTGTTGTGTGGCCGTAAAAACCTGGTTATTGGCCATAAAGGTGCACGCGTCAGGACGCAGCGAGCTCAGACGGGTTGCAAGACCTTAACACTCGTGTGTGCAGTGTGTGTCGTAAAGCTTAGCGGTGTGTACACAAGGCTATGTTTTCTTATATGAGCACAGTTTGGACATACTGTGTGCGACACCGGCAAGGCCGTATCATTAAGCTGTGTGTGAGTCAGCGTGGACATCCGTGTGTGTGTGTGTTGCCCTGTGGCCCAGGTAACAGAGGGACATGTACTTTCTGATAGATTAAGCCTTACATAACTCCACATTCCACTCAGCAGGTAAACAAGGGCCGGGACTAAGGTCAAAAACAGGGAGGCACCGGCACCACGGAGCCAGACACCGCAGCAGATCCGAGCCTCAGTGACCCACATGCATACAAACTCAAGCTGTGATTAAAATCTGTATGGGTTAAGAAAGCTCAGTAATCAACAAGAGCTGTAAGCATCCATTTGCTCAGTCAGTTAATTGCCAGTGTAGTACAGTGACAGTCTCCTTCAGAGGTCGAGGAATGCTGGAAGAATGTTTGTTAGACTGAAACATGCCGCAAACAAGCCAAAAAGCCCTACTTTGTTATATCTGCAGTCACAGGAAAGGAAGGAAGGAAATACTGGAGCTAGGAGAACTGCTGTATTAGAAATCATTTCTTTATCATTTAGTTCCAAAGTCTTAGCATTCGCATCTAATCTAAAAAATCTGTGCAGAGGAAAAGTTCATACATGACAATATTCAAGAATATAATGAATGTTTTGTCATTACTGTGCAGCCTGCATGTTTTCAAGTATTAAACGTTTTATTACATTGTTGGACTAAATGGTGGAAAGTAACTGAGTACATTTACAGTTTCAGTATTTTCATTTTGTGCCACTTTATACTTGTAATTCACTACATTCAAGAGAGAATATTGTACTTTTTATCCTGCTACATTTATGTGACATCTAGCTATTAGCCATGTTGCAAATTCACATTTTGTGTACAAAACATAAGATCTGCTAATAAAATTATAACAGTATATAGACTAAATAAAATCTTCACATCAACCGACTACAACATGAAAATTCTGCTTAATGCAATAAAAAAAATACCATAGTAATAAACACATTGACTGGGGCCATTCTGCATGTGTACTTTTACTTTTGATGACTATATTGAGCTGATAATTTTTACTTTTACATAAGTAAGATTTTGAATGAATGACTTTTACTTATGATGGAATAGTTTTTACAATTGTTGTATTTCTGCTTTTACTTTGGGAAAAGTTCTGAATACTTCTATATACTTCTTCTACCACTGGTCAGACCGCCTCTTATAGATATTAATAGTTAAATGATTTTGGGAAATACATTCATTTGTTTTCTTGGTGAGAGTTAGATGAGAATATTATATTTAATATTACCTGTGACTGAAAAATTGAAAATCTAATATATCAATATAAATACTAAATGATAGTATTTGTGTATTTTTTCGTACTATTAGTCATCTGTAAAATCTGTCTTTTAGCAGCTAGTAAGAGTTTAAATGCCAGAAGTTCATGACTTTAAGTAGATGGATTTAGATAGTTTTCCTCATTTGGCAATGCAGTGAGTAGAACAAGGTTCATAAAAGTGTGGCTTTAAAAAGGAATTTGAAAGATGCACTCAAAGCCTGCAGTCTAACAGGAGTGAGCACGAAATATTTCTTCATTCATTCACAGGTAACACACGCTAATGGAAACATAAGATAAGATAAGCTTTATTGTACCCCGAGGCCAATCTTGGCTCTGAGTCAGAGCTGCTGCCGTTCAAAGAAACATCAAAACAGACAGACACACAGGGAACATTACAAGACAGCAAGCTGATTACAATAACGGTAAGCACACAGAAGGTCCTCATGCAGACGTCCACATTTAAGCATTCCTCAGAGTGTTAAGGCTGTAATGGACGCTGACGCAAATCACTGTTTGTAGCTGTTTAACCTAAAGGCTGTGATAGGCTCAGAGGCAGCCGCGGTGCTGGTTTCACAGCTCTCCTCTACAGATACAGGAGCCTCACTAATACGTTTACAGAGATGAGATTAGAGGAATGTATAGGGGGGAAACAAGACTTGGACCCAGGCCAAAGCTGGAGGGTACTGTATGGCATGCTCTGAGTCTCTCAGGCAAATGCATTTCAGTTGTTCTGTCATGCTTTTTAAAGCAAATTCAAATAGTCTGGGCTGTGAAGTAATATTTCATGTCAAGTTATACGAACCCCGTGGAAATAAAGCTTCTTCAAACAGGTACTGATCGTCTTGTGTTCTTGTGATCTGCATTTTAAGAGGATGAATGTGGACAATGTCAATATCAAGATGGAGGTAAGCATGTGTGCCCCCACGTCAGTTTTAAAAGTCAAAATGTGCATGTTGAATAATTGCTGCCGCAATTGCATTGAAGGTGGAGGCTGCCAATATTTTACACTGATATTTATTATGTCTGACTTTGACTGTTTTCATGGGCATAAAATCAAAGATAAAAGCAGTGATAGTGATACAACAGCTGATAATAAAATATACTAATGCAGATTTATGCATGACTCTGTAAAAAACAATCAAAATGATGCATTGGGTGGACGATGTAACAGTGTGCGTCTGAGTTTGAATGTGTGTTTTGTAGCTTTTAGGTCAGCAGGGGTATCATCCCAAATCCAGTGAGTCAGATTGGTTGTGTGCTGAGGGCCGCCCTCAATGTTAAACTGCCATGCTCCGCATTATAGGCTTAAGCTAATGCCTCATTAGCATCAGTGTCTCACTGACTCTGCTCTGAAACAGCATCCTCCACCACTACAGAGGACCTGTTAGCATCACTGCCAACCACGCAGGGCCGGAGGAAACTGAAGCAAGAAAAGACATGTCACGCCAAGCAGCTATTCAGAAAGGCTGGATGTACTGTATTAATAGTATAGTATATGTGGAAAACACAGCTGTGTTCAGAATTAACACTGGAGTAAAGTTAAGAAATGCTGTATTCGTTCCAGATCTAAAACCACTAATTGTGCGCCAAGCTTCTTCAGAAAAACACCTGAGCTAGTCAGGTTTTGCATTCTCCAGATTTCCCGTGCATCTGAAGGGCGTGTTCATGCCAATCATGTTTGGTGCGGTTGGTTCAAATTCCTGAGAACAGGTGGCAGCAAATTACCTCACACCTGAACGCTGTAGTGTGTTAGGAGGAGGAACATCATGCAAAGAACTACGGGAAAACTGCATGGTTTTATATGTGTTTTTAGAGAGAGAGCAAAGTGTGATTGCACAGTCAAGCGTCAGTAATTATCGGATCTCTTTACAGCTCTGCGCCTCTTTAATTTTGTCTGCTCTTGGACAGTAAAGGTCAAAGCGCCACAGATGGAAACATGGATAAGCTGACTGGGGTTTATGTGCATGGCTGTATGTGTGCATCAGAGTCACCATAACTCCTAATCTCGCCTCGCGTGTTTTGGTTTTTGATTGTGACGGAGAATGTCGTGCTTGAAACTCCGATATCATGCGGGGGCTGCTGACACGTGTGGATTAAGTGTCACAGGGTGAACAGTGTGTGATGGATTTTTTTGTATTTTAATGCTGCTTTTCCATGAATTTAAAGAGATTTGTATAGTTATAGGAAATAAAGCAAAAACTCCGCTTTTCATGATAAATAATGGATTAAGTGACACAGACACAAATGTGGTCCTCGACCCTTTTAGCAACGCTGATGGAAAAGCTCTAGGGATGGCAACTGTTAGGACTGGATTTCCATGACATCCTACTGATTTTAATGAGCCCCTCACTTCTTCTTTCCAGCAGGTTGACATTTTCGACTTTCAGTTAAATGTCATGACAAATATTGGATGGTTTGCCATAAAATTTGGTACACACATTCATGGTCCCCACAGGATGAACTGTAATACCTTTGAGCCCCTGACTTTTCATTTAGGTTGATTTTGTTCTGCACTTTGGTTTACAACTAAATAATTGTGTGAACTAATGACTTCACTCACACTACACTCTTGCTTAGACGTTTTTATAGAACAAGTCATGCAGTATTTCATTTAGAAACACACTGCATTACCAACCCTGTTCCGGATTAATCAAACGTTGATATGCAATCCAGAAAAACATCATCACATGATGAAGAATAACACTTCTGTCAAATGCGTCATTTTAGAAATGCAGATGAGTCTATTATTTTCTGGAGACAGAGGACGTATTTCCCTTTGAGGAGCCTATAGCTGCGTCACATATCCATAAGGATTCTTTTTAAACAGCCTGAGGGTGCAAAGTAAATTGCTTGAAACACGTCATCCTCTTAACATCTAAAGGTCGTGCAAACTCCATGCATGCAAAGCAGAGCAAACCAGAGTCTGTTGTTGTCAGACTGCGAGTTTGCATATTAGCTATTAGCAAGCATCTCATTGGTCTGCAAGACTAATGAGTGTTCACATGTTCGGCCCGGGGGCTGCAGTGACTCGTGTTTTTCTCATATGTAGGACTTACGCACAAAAACATCAAATAGGCTGAGATAAATTCTCAAATGAGCTGATACCTCTGGTTGATGCTCAAGAGAAATTTCACAAGGAAACTTTGAAACTCATTAAGTGTGAAATATATGAATAAGAGTTAATTATACAATATTTTTGGGGCGGGTCTTACAGTCTGTTCAAAGCTTCCCTATGTGCTTTTCAACAAAATGTTTTGGACTAGTTAGTAGTTGGTACTTCTGTGGTTGTACAATTGATGTTTCCTGTTTTTGTCACTGTCATCTTGTTTTGTAGCATTATAAAACACGGTTTGAAGCTTTATGTTTAGCTTTGTTCTATAACTGAAATATTACACTCATAAAGTTGAGTGCTATTTTAAACTACAAATGAAAGCAAAGACGCATTCATTTTATTCAAATTACAGTGTTTCCAAAATGTCAAACTATTCCTATCATACACAGAACCTTTAATTTTATTTGCCATCAAAGAATACACATCAGAAATAAAACAACATGACTGATTTGTGGATCAATAAATTGTGCAATGCCACGTTCCTAGACCTATTTTGTGACTTCTTTTCTTGCTGCCTTCCCTCTTACTTCTTAAATTTTTGGTTGTGCCCCTGAAGTCAACCAATCAGATTAATTTTCCATCAGACGTGCTTCGCATCTGGCAAACTAAAAAAAGCCTCAAAAAGGTTTCCAGCATGATATCATCAGCGTCATGTTTTGCACGGGAGAAACCCACCCTGCAGGCCAGTCAGGTCACACAACAGGTCATCTGTTTTAGCTGACTCCTAAAGAGTAAACTGATGCCTGCATGACTTGCTTTCAGTCCTCTACATATCATACCCGCTCATCAGAGACAAAAATATGAGCCGACACACACTTGGCTCCGTTACAGTGTTTTCCCAGAGAACATCCTTTGCAAAACATGTTTACGAGCTGCGAGAGAGTGTCGGCTGATAAGACGGCATGTGGACCGGCAGGCTGGAGTCTTCCACTGCACTGCCAGCGTGGTAAACAGCGGCAGGAGTGTTTGTGAGCAGTGGGCGGGACCTGGGCTCCACATGCCGTTCAAACACGTGGAGTCTGAATGCTACGGACCAAGAGAGACAGAGCTGCAGAGACTTGAGCTTTTTCCATTGACAGACACACATGAACTCACATGCATGCACGGGCAATGTTGCCTCTTCATTAAGAGCAGTGAAAAAAAAATCAGCGCACAATAATGCTAACCAGCCATCATTAAATGCACTCTGTTCCAATTTAAACCACCTTGGCTTGAAATTGAGGAGGCACAAGCCCAAGACAATACCAGCGCTGCCACGCATGGTCCGTAAGGCTCTCAAGACATTTTTTTTTAATAGTGGAAAACTTAACCTAGAAACTTTCACTGGCATTGCTGCAAGAATTCCGTGAAGAAAAAATGACAAAACGAAAAATGTCCAGTCTTCAGATACTAAGCCAAGCATCCAGATTTTTGCCTTCAGGGCACCTTTTGTCTGGGCAAGCATGTAGAAGTGATGGCTGATAAAAGCCAAGAAGATTCAGAGAGAATGCATCAGGGCTGATTGACCTTCATGTAACTTTGAGTGCTGCTTGTGGCTCCAGGAGAAGGACCTGAAGAGAGTGCAGGCTGATAGTCGCTGACCCGCATGACCTCTCACTTCCTGCACTTCCTGTCTTTCTTTTTGACAAGTGAGAAACAAACAAACCGCAAGAGGTGACGTGAACAAGACAGCCTCACCATTAACTCTTTTCCAACCTAACAACCTGCAACCTGGTTTTTCCCATAACCTTAACTTTTAAGAACCTTGTAAATTTTGGTTCTTCTTAATATTTGCATTGCATTTTTCAAACTTCCTGATTTGGTGATCCCCTGATGTTTTCTCGAGCGCCACCATGAAGTTAGGGTTGTTGGTTGGGAAGTTTGAGTGAAATGTCCCAACAACTATTGGATGAACTGCCATGAAATTTGAAAGTGGTGCTGATACTGCTATTGATTTTCTTTCAAGTTTTCATGCAGGGAAGTGCTGGGGCACACGCCAGCAAGTGGCTGAAAACCACCTTTTTTGGTTTGATCCACAACACACACTGTGATCCTTTATTTGTCTGTAATCTTGTTTCAGTTTTTTCTGGACTGTGATTCATTTCCCCATTTCTGCCATATGCTGAGAAATCCACTCGTGCACCTTCCATTTCCGACCACTGACTCCAACTTCCTCTGAATGGCCTCCCCTTCCTGCAAACTAATGAGGGCCTGGACATCTTTGTTTGACATGCGTTCTCCATCATCTCTTTTCAAGTATCGGCTGTCCTGCTTGATACAAATGCACTACATCAGCTATGTGAGCAATAGCTTTCTAGACAAATTGAACTTGCATGAGCAAAATTAGGAACTTGTCCCTAAAGTGGACCAAGAACAGTGGAACAAAAGCAGAAACATGACAATGGCTACACGTTTTAACTCCATGCAGCGATATCCCTGCATACATTCATTATGTCTTTACAATCTCCCAGAACCTCACATGCTTACACATGCAAAACATAGCATGAATGTGCAGTCAGCTCATTGGCTCTCAAGTTGATAAGCTGTCTGTCTTCCATAGTAACAATGGCATGCATACTGTAGAAAAAAGCATAAAACCACCAGAGCAACACTTTCAAAACCAAAACCAGTGGAAGACCATGTGATCCTTTGATTGGTTTGATTTGGTTAAAGACAAAGGGGACATGTTGTCATTAGTGTGGTATTTCTAAAATATATGTCAGTATGTTATGTTTTCATGTGGGATCACGAGTGCTGTGCGCCTCTGTCGTCTTTTCTGTCGAAAGCCATAGCTGGCGACCGTAAGTGGGTCACAGCTCCGCCCTGCTGCTGCGCGGCGAAGTTCAATGAGCCCCGGCTGAAACCCTCCTTAGGCTGATTCAGGGAGAAATAATGGGGCCAGCGACTCCCAATCCCCTCAAGAGCCGCAGCACAGCGCAGCAGCACAGCGCAGCAGCAAGCTGGCAGGGAGGCCCGGCGGAGCACACGGTGGACGAGGTTGCCAAAGGAGCAGCTATTCGCTCTTTAAGACCCTAATCTACAGCGCATACCACACATGCTGTTCTAATGTGCAGTACATCGGGTGCATCGAGTCCATACTGTACATAAGGGGACGTTTAAAGTTCAATTTCATGTGATTATTTCCAGTTTGGCCTCTCTCTGCACATCAAGGCGCTAACAAATCAGGCCTGGGTCACGGGTGTAATTCCCAGCAGAGCCACTCTAACAGTTCGCGGACAACCCGTTTATTTAACCAATTTAGCATGAATAGATCCCATCAGTATTAACAGAACTGGTGCTGGTCCCCCTAATGATTGTTGCTCACATAATTCTGCAGGGGAAAAAAAAGATCTGTTTTGTAGTGAAAACAATTCAAACGTGTATTAAAATGATGGATGTCATGTGCAAATGTTTGGAGAGTGCCTGCAGTATATATTCACGTGCCTGTGCGTAATCAAATTAACAAATCCACTTAAGGCTGCTTATATAGTTAACATGTTTCGGAGCGTCTTTGCATGATCCCGTTCGGGAAATAATGCATGCCACTTGATGTCACTCAAAATTGGAAATGATTGACGACACAAATCCTCCAAACTGCACGATGATGATACAGCTCCAGTATCTCAGCCATGAAGAATTCTTCCTTGCTTGTCTTGCGTGTGTGCACAAGCATGTGATTCTAAATTTGGGAATAATTGGGGGCATCCAGGAATAGAGCAGATAGACACACACACACACACACACACACACACACATACACACAATTACTTCAAAGGAGCATCCTGTAAACTGTATTTTAGGAACTGTTGTTGCACAGCTTGAGAAATTCACGTGCCTGACATACTTTATTTAGCAAGCTGTCCTTTACGCTGAGGAAGACTACCAGCAACAACAAAAGCATCATGCAACAAAGGCTTCTGTTTTCCTGTCCTTCCCCTGTGGTTTGCCTTCGGAGCAGAAATGTGCCCGTGCAGATTTCGTTGAAGGAAAAGAGAAGAAAGAATGTTTTTCTCCTCAGACAGACAGTTGGTGCAGAGAGGGGTGAGGAACATTGTGTCCCTCCTGGTGGCTTGGTGGTGGATTCTTATGTAAGGCTGGTTTCTGCCTGGCAGCAGAGCAGAGTCCCACTGACAGTGTCATACTGCTAATTAATACACACCAGCTAGAGGTGTGCCCTCAGATGCTACTTGTGTGTGTGTGCTCATTTTGTGCCTGCACTCGTTGGAAACTTGGTGAAGTGGTGCCCATAGAGGATATTAAAGTTGCATTATAATCACATTTGGAGTGTGGGATATTTCTCATAATTACAGAGTTTGTGTTTCAGGGGGACATATTGATCTAGAATGAGAGTAGTAGTAGCCTGAATGCTCACTTTCTGTAAACACTGTCACTATGTCAGCCAATCCTTGTCTCACATTTTCCCTGCCATCTACCGACTCTCCTTGTTTCAGATCATGCAATCTGCCCTGCAATAACACCTGAGCTCCTGCCTTTCACCATCACCTGCCTACCTGCGCACCTGTTCCCACTTTCCCATCAGCCCACTTCCATGCATTCCCCTTCACATCATCTCGTGCGCTCCTCTAAACACAGCTGATGCTGATAGGAATGCCTTTACTTTTGCAGGTATTCGGTCATAAACCAGTTGAACGAATTAAAAGTAAAGTTGTCCCAAAAAATGTCCATTGTAGATTATTTATTAATTCAGGAAATATATTTAGCTGAGATTTTGAAATGATAAACATTTAGGGGAAATCACTTTCTTGAGTTAGATGAGAACATTGATACTCTCATGTCTGTGTCAAGTATGAGCTGGAGTTGAGAGGAAGTTGGAAGCAGAGGGAAACAGCTAGTCTGTCCAGTTAAAAATCTGTCTACCAGCAACCTCTAAATCTCACTAATGAACACTAAAAGTGAGTTACTATGTTTAAAACTAATTTCCATTAATATTTTAAATATGACACTATACTGAATTTGATACAGGTCGTGTAAACAGAATATTCATTTTAGATATTCCACGGAAACACAAGCTGCCTATATCTGCATGACAGTGTGTGTGTGATAGAAACAGGTGAAATGTGTTGTTTACTTCTTGGTTTGAACCTGATGACCTCCTGACTTTCACTACACAGTCTTTTCTGGAGACGCGTGGCTTGGCAGGAAGTCATTGGCTCAGTATGAGCTTCCTGCCTCGGCCTCCGTCTGAAATATAAACACTTGCAGAGAGGGAAAGTCTTGGCCAGAGAGTTCAGCTCCTCACTCCTCACAGGATGGAGGTCGGATATCCTCCTCTCTTGACACACAGTCAGGAAGCTATTAGAGTCTGTGCCAAATGCATCATATTCCAATGGATTGGGGGAAGAAGAGGGGCAGGATGGGATTTGAAGTCTTAGATATCAGGAGAAAAAAGTAAGAAAAAGCTATTTCTATAATGCAAATATTATATTTATGATATTGTTTTACTATTAGGTCTTACTATTATACCACAGTTGTACTATATGTCATTGAGGCAGCATGAGATATTACTTGTGGAAATAAAAAAGCAAAGACAAAGTTGTACCTCTTTAAATAAATTCATTTATTTCTGTAGGTTGCTATCCATAATCAATACAGACAAAAGCAATACTCGACTACCAGAATTTATAAATCATTATAATCATCTCTTGTGAGCATCACAATAAACAGTATATTGAACTATGTACAATGGAAGACAACGACACATTCAGACTGAGCCAATCAGAGATCAATCTGTAAAAAGAAGAGTCTGTCCATGGACACGGAAATGGGGAAAGCGCTTTGAGACGTGTCAAGAACAAAGTTCCCAGCGACGAAAAACAAAACACTTGGCAGAAAGAGAAATGTACAAGGAGCGAAACAGCTTCTGCTCATCACAAAAAAGAAAAATCAATGCAATGTTACATTTGGTTCCACGGTTGTAAACTAGATTGTATTCATGTCACTATTGCATATGCCATTAGGTAAAGTGTGTCAACAAGGCAAAGAGATCTCTATAATAAAATAGACAGAGTATTTTTTTCGTATAGTCACAGAGACTGTGTGGGAGAAAAGCATACAATACACTGTACAACCCCAAAGCAAAAACCCCATCCCCTTTTTAAAAATCGGTAGCCAAAGTCTTTACACAGGAATATCATTGCAACATAGGTAAAATCTAAGTACTCTATGTAATATTTTCAATAGATTTTTTTTTTAGTTAAACTCTTTCTATGTACACAATATACACATTCAAGACTCTGAAGATAAATAGATACCACCACTCAGTGTGGCACAGCTCCAATATTATTCGACTCTGTTAAAACCATTTTCCACGTTGTGTTTCTGTGGTGTTCCCACCAGCTCAGCGATACATTCAGACATGGTTAAAAGTTTTACAATCTACTGTACACTAAAGGAGTCGTGAGCCGGTTGGAGTCGGCACAGCGGACAACGCGAAGACCACGCAGTCAGGATGTCAGGCAATGTTAAACTGTCTGACGGCCATTTTGGAGGTTCCAAGCTCTCGGGAAGCAGGGGAATTGAACTTTTTTTTGTAGCTTTTGCTGCTATTATAGTTCTGTTACATACAGTAGTTGTCACGTTAGTCTTGCTTTAACTTTATGATTCTTTTCAGCCAGATCAAACTTTTCATGCTGTCTGCAATATAGTTGTTTTCCAGACAGCTGAACCTCCATGATGGTGCCAGATGTGGCCTTTCTTCTACTACTTCGTCTATGTTGCAGAGCCCTCCTCCCCTCAGTGCTCGTCCAGTACTGCTGACACTGGCGGCCCCTTTATCCCCCTCATTTCAGTCTTGACTGTGCCCCAACCTTGACATTTCTCGTTGGCTCCACCCCTCCATCCTCACCTCAACTAGACAGTTGTACCGTCAAATGATATCACAGCAGGAGCTGCCTGCGTTAACAGCAGGCTGTAGGTTTGAAGGTAGGAGTGTGTGAGGTTTTCAGGCTCAAGTGACTGAGGAACTGTGGGAGGTACAGTGCATTCAGATGCCTGGTGTTGTGGGGTCTGAGCTGAGTTATAAAGACATGCATAACTCTTAAATACATTTAGAAATATATTTCTTTAAGTCCAGCGCTTTGATTGGACAAAACATAAACTAGGTTAGAATAAATAAGAAATTAGCAATTAAGAAAATACTTTAATATCAATACGATAAATCAGATCTCAAGCAGCCCCACTGTACTGTACATTTCTGAAATAATATTTTTTAATGTTAATCTAGGCTTTTTACTTTCCACAACAGAATAACAATATAGAGATGTAGGTCCAAACATACATACCGAAATAGAATATTTATCTCTTATTTCATAGAAAACATAAGGACAGTATAGACATTAAGGCATTGGGTAGGTCTTAACAGACATTCATCTTCCAAAAATAAATAAAATATCTAATCTAAATATAGTTATATACTCAGTGTACCTTGGTGTCCTCGCTCCCTGGGCCATTTCTAAAGTAGGTTTCATTGTTCACTGACATACCGCTTGGTCGAACTTTGTCTCAGAAACACACACTCGCACACATACAGGCAGTCATAAAACTACCCTCAAGTAAATAAATAGTATCTGGGTACCATTAGAGTTTTGTTATTGTCTGACTATCTTTGCTTCTGTGCTTGCGCCGAAATTTGGGTCAGAGGAGAAATGGCCTCTGAAAGCGTCGGGAACATGAGGCGCACCAACTCACAACACACACATCCACCCACACACACAAACACACCTGTCCTGCCTTCAGCAAATTGATGACATGCATAGATGGTGACCTGCTTGTTTCCTAAGTGTGTGTATGTGTTTGTGTGTGAGTGTCGCTGAGGGTCCAGACAGTCGTTTTGGGCCAGTGGACGGGCAAAGTCTTTTTTCTTTTTTTCTCGAGCAGCAGGTCGGTGAAGACGCCATGTTGAAGGATAGAAGAGTCCTTCAATCTGAAAGAGACAACAAGAGAGAAAAAGGGGGAGTTAGTGGAAATATCTAATAATTTCAACGCTCTTTTTATTCAGATAGTTGCCACTGACATCATTAACAATCACATATTATTACCTACTTCAGGGTATGAGCATTTGTAGGCATTTACATCTAACTGCCAAGCAAATTTTACTCACTTTTTTTTACATGTAAAAAGTAAAATACAAATGTGGTGCATTTCCATTGGCTGAGTAAAAGAGCACAAACACAAATGAACCACCCCAGGGCCAATAAGGATGACATACATGTGGAGACTTAAAGCTGCCTTCGCTGGCACATAGCTGTACTACTTTGCATTGCTGCCACCGACTGTGAATCAGTTAAGTAGTGCAAAATAAGCGAAAGGAATGGAACAACAAATATTATAATATCATTGCGCCATTTAAACGTATCAAGCCTGCATCAGTATATACCTGACAAATCCTATATAACACTATAATGGATAAAAATCTTTTCTGTGGGGCTGTGGGTAATTCAATCAAAAATGCTCATTCAAAAAATGTAATCTTTAATATCTAATCATCAAAAAAATGCAGAAACAACTCTTGCATATGAGACGAAACAGGTGTGAGTAGAGCTCCTTTCATTGCGGATGATCGGATTGGATTGTTAAAAAAAATAAAAGTGGGTAAACCCCAGTTTGTAGTCTCATTATTTCCCCACAAACAACATCAGCGCCAACAATTCAGACCATTCAGACATCAGACATGAGAGTCTTATACTGTACAGTGCGAACTCATTTACAGACTCAGATTAGGCTGTGCCACAATAACAGGGAGACACTGGGGAAAAACAGCTTGAATAACAAGAACAGTGAGTGCTGCAAACACGTTAAATAGGGTTTAGGGCGTGTAAACATGGTTGTTTTTTCTGTATTATTTGCATTTAATGACAATATTTCGTGTGCATTTGGGTTGATTATTGCCATGATGTGTTTATGCATGTGTGGGGAGGGTTTATAAATGTGCATGTATGCAGCATTATCTCTCCAGTGGCAGGACAGCCGGCCGCTGGATCTCACTTTGCTCCACCTGGACCGGTCACCCCTCCAACCCCGACCCCATCCCAATCCCATCATGTCGTGGTTAGATGGTGTGTGTCATTTCTTAACACACCAGCTGTTTGCCCGGGAAGCGCTTGAAGGACAGTGGGAGGAGGGGGGGGGGGCTGGTCTGCAACGGTCGTAATTACATAATGTGGGAGGTAGATGGGGGGTGGGGGTCTCCTGTCGCGCTGCCGTGTTGCTATGGACACACGCCGAGCAGAGGAGGACCAGCTAGCAGCACAGTAATGATGCATCTCTGATATACATACAGAGAGCTGTGGTTGCGTGCATATTGCAACAGATACTGATAATTCTGCAGGATTTGGAGGTGTTTTATCATCAATATCAAGCCACTGTTGACAGCCGGTGTGTGCAGGAGGGGTTGGGGGCAGAAAGCAGGAAGGATTTACTTGAAGTCAAAGTGGTGGTCAGGGGGAGGAGGGGGTCAACTGGAAGCTTCCTGGAAGAGCTGGAGTCAAATTGGTGGAGGGTTTACGGCTGAGCAGAGGGCTGCGTAACTAAATGTGTGTGAAGAAAAAAAAGGCCTAGAGATGCTAGGACCCTGGGTTCCAGGGGGACAATATCCGTGCAGCCCTGTTGCCTTTGGGCTTGGAGACTTCAATCAATGTCAGACGCTTTCAAAAAGATGCCTCAAAAATGCTCAGCAGTGTTAATTTTGACAAGAATTTTAGTCACTTCCTGAAAATTGTAGTCACATCTTAGTCTTTTTCTAGGAATCTTTAAGTCAAGATTTAGTCAGTGAAACTCAGACAATCAATTTGTCAGACAATTTCATGATACTGTAATGGATTATTTCTAAAGGCTATTTCTCCTGGCTGCCCAAATTCCAATGAGAATGAGAATTTATTACCACATAAAAAGACTCAATTTCTGGGGACAAAGTGGAGCAAAATGTGATATAGAATATCCCTGTTTGGCTGATCGGAGGCAACATTTGTCTTCAGTGCTTCCCAGCTGCTGTCCGTGGAGTAGCCGCTGGCTCTCGCTCATCTACCCCTGGCCGTCTAATCTCGCCTGCAGAGGCTGTAATCTCATCTGGAGCCGTGGCTGGCTAAATGTGGGGAACGCTGGCCATGCAGTTATCTAGCAGCTAGCGCTTCTGTCTGGAACATCCCGGCCTACTTTAGCCCCCCTCCTCCCCGTGCCATGACACACACACACACACACACACACACACACACACACACACACACACACACACACACACACACACACGCTGCCTGGAAACTCTGACACAAGAGCCTGCGGTGTTACGTGTGCATGTTTGTTCTCTATATATCAAGTAACATGGCATTTCTGGATTTCCTGCCTCGGCTATTTGCACTGCTTTGTTATGTTTGCAAGATCTCAGCCTCGATGCAGGTCTGAAGCGGATGTAAATAAACTATTAAACAGCTCGTGCATATGTGTGTGTTTGAGCCAGTGCGCAGGGAACGCAGCAACAATGGACCGGACGATCAGGCTGATGGGTAAAACCAGGTGTCACCTTTACGATTAATTCCACAAATGCCAGAACAAAAACGCAGATGAGCCAAATAGAGCTCCATGGGCGCCACAAAGTCACGAGGTTGGCCAAAAAAACTCAAGCAGTGGAAAAAGTGGTATCAATGCAAC
The DNA here is from genome assembly GCA_025331565.1 of Holacanthus passer. Classification (NCBI taxonomy): domain Eukaryota; kingdom Metazoa; phylum Chordata; class Actinopteri; family Pomacanthidae; genus Holacanthus; species Holacanthus passer. The sequence continues at coordinate 149,271 of JAFREQ010000209.1, read as the reverse complement.
AATTATGCAAATGTATAAGTGTGTGAGCAGCAGAGAGCCAAAAGAAAAAACAATTATTTTCTCTATTGAATAATCTGCCAACCTTTCTCTGCCGATGATTCAAATTTGGGTGATAGAACTTTGTGTTTTTCTTCTTAATCTATCCCATGATGCATTTCATGAATCACTGACATAAGACAAAGACAAGCCGGAACACAAGAATATTTTTGGTATAAATGATTAATTGATGATCAAAATAGTTGCATAATCTTTCATTTTTATGTCAATCAATTAACCCCCTCATCATTCCAGCTCTGATTTAAAAGTGGGGAAAAGTGTGTGGTTGGGTTCTTCCTCTTCCGTCTGTGTGTCAACGCACACCTTGTTATGACAGGCGCATCTACTGAGCATGCTCAGAGCGAGTTAGGGATGCATGGCTGTGCAACTAGACCTCTTTCGCTCACTGCACCCTCTATCATCACAGCAAACACACACATCACAGGAAATGTAAGTAACATAGATACACGTAACATGCTCTGGGCGCATTTGGATCTTACCCAATACATCAGGTCTGCGATGACATCATCACAATACTACTGACTGAATGACGTTAAGAGGAAGCAGGATTTGAGGAGATGGACATGAATGCTTCTAATCTGGCCGATGATTTACACACACACACACACACACACACACACACTCGATGCTGATGGTCATGCTCTCTGCAGCCCGTGGGTGCGGCAGATGGTGGGCTGTCATTAGTGAGGGGATAGTGAGTAGGTAGGGATGTGTGTGTGCATGAGAGACATACAGTGGTATGTATATGGTTACGTGCTAGTGTGGACATGGGCAGGGAAATCAGTGTAATGAGAGTGCTCGCATGTGTGTGAAGACAGCGCAGAGTGGCAGGTGTTTAACCTCCCCCCTCCCCAATTCCACCCCACCCCCTTTATCCCTCAACTAGACACACACACTCTCACACACTTGCCCTCCAGAGAGTGGCCATCTGCCACTAGCACTCAGGAGGGACTCGGGGTGTCACAGCAGGGCTCCGCCTGTCTTGGAGCCCCCATATAATTTTTTCACCCTCATTTTGTCTCTTATCTTCCACCTACTATGATGTCTGAAATTATTACACTTTATTCAATCATGTGTTTGACAAAGTGTTGAACCTCTCTCCATCCTTGCTTGTGAACGACTGAGTCTTTCCAGGATGAACCTTTCATACCCAATCATGATCCTATCACCTGTTACCAATGAACCTGTTTTACCTGTGGAATGATCCAAACAGGTGTTTTTGGATCAGTCCACAACTTTCACAGTCTTTTGTTGCTCCTGTCCCAACTAGTTTGAAATATGTTGCTGCCATCAAAGTTAAAAGGCAATTATAAAAAGCAATCAAATCAATACAGCAGCAAACTGATATAAAAGCCTAACTGTAGTAAGAATCATCTCACTGTGCTAATCAAGCTTCTTGAACCGCCACGAGGAAGCAGGAGTTGGTTGTGGCCATCAGATAAAGGTATTAGTCAGACGAGGAGGTGGAAACAGAGACGGCTGACTTGGCTAATCTGGGTCTGGTACAGAACATCCACCTGGCTGAGCTGTGGCTAGCCGGGGCCTCGAGAGGAGGCAAGCAGCTCGGGTTAGGGCAGAGGTAAACACCACCTCAGAGTCACATGGCCTGGCCCGCTGACAAAACAAGATGTAAACAAACACCTGACCCTTATGCCGGCATAAAGACATCCAAGCTGAAGCCGAAGTGGAGCACCAAAAAAGACGTATCCAGGTGTCAAAAGCTTATGACTTCAGGGTTTTGTTGACTGGAAGCAGCACAGTCACGTTTCTCAGCAAGGGGGTCTGTCACATGGGTCTGGGGGGCAAACGCTAAATTCCAAGGGGCAGTTGGGGCTGATTGGTTTAGCTGTACTTTGATCCTGACAAACAACCACATGTTCCAGGGGCAGCATTCAACCAGTATCCTGACCCAAGAATCTACAAGTTTTTATTCCAGCCAAACTACATTTCACTAAGAGGGCGAAATAATCTACATAGTCAAGGCGTGGAGGTGTTTGGTTGGAATGAAAACCTGCAGACTTTTGGGTCAGGATGGCACATGGTCCGGGGGGCCCAGCGTGACGTCCTGTTAAACACCAAATCAAAGCCCACCGCCAGTGGGGCCCGGCGCCAAAAACCCCCCGAAGCGCACTTTGACCTCCTTCACCCCGCTTCGCCACACAACAGTGGGACTGAGTGTTCAGTAAACAAGCCATCGGGTCTGCCATCCTGGGTCCTGCGCTCCCAGAATGCACCTCGGCTGAAGGGGGCCTCACCAATGAGTTTGTTTGTTGCTTTAAAAAGCTCAAGCCCTTCCCCTCCTCTTTCTACTGAGCATACAAGGCTGTGCTCAATCTCCCCCCTCAATGCTTGTCTTACTTCTGCTAAGTGAACAGCCTAATGAGGCAGAAGGGCAGTGGAGTGCACGTGCCATCCTGCCCCATTATGCATGCATTCATTCGCTCTCCCACAAACAGTCAGGCAAGCAGCACTGGAAAACAAAACGGGCAACTCACACTCTCTCTCTCTCTCTCTGCACATCTCTGCCAAGTGTTCACGGATGCAGGCTACGCCACTGGAAAAAAAAAAAAAAAAAAAAAAGATCCCTGACAGAAAAAAACACCCCCGACTGCTCTGCATGTGTACGTGCTAGAGTCCACATGTATGTGCTTGAGTCTTCTCCCTCCCTCTCCCAAGTCAGTTACATTCAACAAGCTTTATTAGCACCATAAAAATATTTGTGCTTCATGAAAACATGAGCGTTGAACACGTGCAAAGCAGCACACCTCAAATGAAGACACACAAACATGCGAGGACACGCTGTTATTAGTCATTTAGCTGCAAATCAAATTTGTGAAAGGATGCAGCAGAACATCATTAACTCACTTTAGCGCCTGTTTAACTGAAAAACAGCCATTTGCAAAAGTCAATTGTGAATTAAAGAACGCATAAATTAAGACCCTTCTTAGAAAATGATTGATTTTCAATACTGTGGGGGCTGCTCAGTGCATTCCTCTTTACCAGAACGTCACCAACTGTGAAAATAAAAAATAAGTTTTAGAGTGTTTCTCTACTCGGTGTGTTAAAAATTAAATATAACACATCTCCTCTCTCCATACACAGGGGCCTTGTGGTGAAATAAAAGCCACTTTCTATTCAAATGGCCTGGAGCCGGGACAAAAACAGGCCCCTCTCACAGCAACTTTTCAAACCCGCTCTGCCAGGAATGCGGACCGTGACATCCAGTTACCTGATGGCCGCATAGCAACTCGCCCACTTTGTTGTTTTCCTCTCACTGCCTACAAGGACACAAACACATATCCACTTGTGCTGGGCCTCACATGTCAGCGTTCAACCTCCCCCCCTCCTCATCACCACCACCACCACCACCCTTCTATGCGCTGGCAAACACATGTGAGCATGTGTCTAATGCACGGCGTGGGGACAGAAAGTCAAACTTGGCCATAATGTCAACACTGGGCTGTCCCTGTGCTCTTTGTTTACACCGTCTGCTGCCCCACGCCGCAGCTTGACTTTGCTCATTGGGATATTCTGGGACACTGTATTGATCATGGGATGGTGGGAATAAGGGGTCTATAGAGGTCACATTGATGTGCAACACATCCTAAAGCCTACCCAACTGAAAAACAACAGCCGGAAATGCCTGCGGCTCAGAGTGACATTACAACTGACAGGAGGCCTTACCTATCAGCTTTGTGGCATTCCTTTGACATTACCAACAGTATTGATGCCAATAACAAGCCAGAGCAAACCAATTTTTTAGACTTGATAAACAACTATTTAATACCTCTTTCTTCATAATTACTGTGTACTTGTGTCAGATGGCTCATAATGAATCTCTAGTCTCTCATTTCTGCTTTCTGTACAAACAACTTCCATTCATAATAAGCGTTGGTGGAATCCCGAATTCTGCTTGTGTATTTTTAGTATCTGCAGCCCACAACAGTAGCAGCGAGGCAGCGTCCTGCTCAGTCATGGTGCTTGTTTACTTCAGAGCTCTCAGCCTGGTCACGTTTCATAGCAGCCCTGTGCTGCGTTCACGTGTTGTGGGAAAATGTCAGGATTACTACATATGAAAGATTCAAAAATAGCACAGGCATGATTGATTGGAACTCAAATCAGAGGCTGCTCCTCTTCATCTTGACACTGTTGTTTAATTGCAAAAGCTGAAACAAAAACAATTTTAGTTTGCAGGATCTGCAAGTGCTCAGAAGTAGGAGCTTAAGAGGAGCACCTGAAGGCCCCATCAGCACCTCCTACTTATGCACTTCCACAGAGCCAGTTTGAATTTGAATCTGGAGCCAAGTTCGCCTTCATCCTTGTTTTTTTTCCTCTTTCATCTGCACAGTACAGCTCTCTTTTCATACAGTAAAACCAAAGTGATTTGATTATTTTATGTCAATTTAAAAGAGCTACTTTTCACATTCCTAAAACACTTTATTGCCTCCTTCATAACAACAAGACCTGCAGGACTTGAAGCTGAAAGTTCAGATAGATTATTTAGCAGCAACACATCTGACATCAACCTCACTCACCTTTGGCAGTGGTTGCAGCCTCCTTGAATCCCAAACAGACATATGGTGTGCTGTGTAATCCATTGATACCCCCTTTGCAGCTGCTGGTGGGTTTGAAGCCAGCCAGGTCCTCGCATTTCTCCACGTCCCTGTTGTCTAGCAGGTTCAAGGCAATGTAGTTCAGTCCGCTGGGATAGCCTGCTGAGTTCTGCCGGTTCACGGGGCTGCCATACTCCTCGTCGGAGCCCTCGCTGCTCCGGGAAGAGATGTTCTCCACCGAGCTGTGCCTCTTCACCATGTCACCACTGGCGAAGGAGGGGAAGACCGGCGTCACTGTGGTGGTAGAGGAGAAGGTCTCTGAGCTGTGGCGCCGACGTCCCTGCGGATTGGCCCGGATCACCTTGGCGGAGCAGTCGGGGTCCACTGTGGAAGAGGAGGTGGCGCCAATCAGGAATACCCCAATGCTTTCTGGGACTCCCTGGTCCTCCAGAGAGAGCCTCCTCTCCCTGCTACTCTGGCTGCTGGAGAACAACATTCAAAATATGAGATGTTTAGTCAGCTTTTATTTTGATGCTAGTAAAAAAAAGAGACCACCAAGCTATTAAATAAAGTTTTAAAAAAATATACAAATTGCTACAATATTAATATTAATTAATTTATTAAGTTTAAAAATCTTTATCTGCCTCTTGTTACCACCATCTCCCTTGTGGTCAGTATTAATGTATTAAAAGGAAATCACCAAACAATTCATATATGGATTCACATTATGAGGGTTGATAATGTTGATTATCAGACGCTTTTCATTAGATGCATGTAATGCTGAGTAAAATTGTACATTTGCTCATTCAAAGTTATTCATGTATGTTCTTGTGATAACTGAACCACTATTTTTGCCTCTCTCTTCAATCATGCTGCCAGACTGTAGAAATAAATGACAATAAATGACATTACTCCCTCTCAGCAGAGACGCACATACCTTGCTGTGTTCTGGGGAACAAGCTGTGGAGGCGAGCTCGTCATCCCAAACGTCATCTCAGTGTAGTCGTTTTTCACCTCATCACAGAGGCCCTGAGACCTTTTCTCACTATCCAGATGGTACACTCTGTCCTCCTCTGAGCAGGGGCACATTGATAACTCTGGAAGTGTGTCCAGGCGCTCAGCAGGAGTGTTAGCCTCCTTGGTTGAGTGTGAGCCCAGCTCCAGGTTTATGTAGTCTGTCAGAGAGGATCTCCCCGGGCCCCCACCGCTGGAGCCCAGTGATGAAGACTGGCTCTCTGTGGACACGATGGAGGGAGGGGAGAATCTGGTGCCGCTAAAATCGATGTTAATGTACTCACCAGGGCTCCGGGGCTCTCCGGGCAGGGGGTGCTCGTTCATGCTGGGCAAGGTCCTCAGGGTGTCGAGGGATAGCCTGTTCGGCCTGCCCAGCCTCCCTCTGTAGGGCAGGGTCTCCGCCCGGCTATGTCTGACTGGGGAGGGTACAGAGGGGCTCAGTGGTGAGGTCTGAGCTGCACTGGGCTGCATCACTGAATAATAGTCTGACTCCCCCACCCTCTGCCTCAAACTCTGAGGGCTCATCAACACATACTGGCTGCTTTCCTCATTCTTGGAGGCCTGAAGTTTAGCAGGAAGTGTGAGGGAGCTGGCCTGGTAAGACGGCCTCGCTGATGCAGGTTCACCAGCCAGCAGGCCCATATAGTAATCAGGGGGGGTTTGGAGTGGAGGTGGGTTACCAGGTGACATGTTCATGTATGTGTCCGGACTCTCCGCGGAGGATTTGGAGCCACACCACATTCTCATGTAGCCGTTGTCCTCCAGAGAGCTGCTGCAGGGAGAGTTGGTTTTGTAGCCGCCACTGGCAGCCGCCTGAGGATGCACCCTAGGGTTCACAATCTGCTTCGGTGCTGAAACACACATCGGGCTCATGGGTACATAGTTGTCTACCTTGCCAGACTGGGATGCTACACCTGGGGTCATTGGCATATAGCCATCATCTGCGAGGTTACTACTGGAGCTCCTGGATGAACCGATTTCAATGTCTCCATAATCCTCAGGGTAGCACACTTTGGGCGAGGCAGAGTGAGAGTTCTGTCCGTGGGCCATCCTCATGAGCGTGTACTCATCCAGGGAGGCTGAGGACAGCGGCGCCACCACCCTCTGTTGACGTGGTGTGGTGAGGGAGTGCGTCCGCTTCCTGTAAGCCTTGTCAAATGCTAGACTGTCACCACCAGCACCGCACCTGCTGCCATTAGCCCCCTCCATTATCATGTAGCCACAAGGGTCGCTGATGTCACGGGATGGAGGTGTGCTGGACAGGGAGTCTGGGGTGTCGCTGCGGGTCAGGGGGAGAAATTTGGGGTCACCTGGGCTGGAGCTGTAATCGTCACACAGCATGAAGCCAGTGTCGCTGAGGGAGCCGGAGATGGAGGCACTGCAGCTGAAAGGCCGTCTGGCTTTGTCAGGAGTGCAGATACTGGCCCCCCCTCTGGGAGACATGCTGATGGGGCTGGAGGCGGCCGGAGGGGAGTTGGACACAGGCATGGACCGGCTGTGATGGAGGTTGGAGGAGGACTCCAGCATTCTGCAGGTGCGCCCACTGCTGAGGGTGTTGGACCTGCTGAGGTGGTTCCCAGAGTTGGGGCTGGTGGGGCTCCCGTTCACAGATATGGACATGGACACAGGCCGGGTCACGCTTCCGTCTCCCTCGCTGGCCGTTCTTATCCGAGAGGACGTGAATTTCCTCCCAGGGGAGGTGGCCGCCATGCTGTCCGTCCGGGATCTCCTCACCAGGCCCGTCTGACTGGGGGGGAGGTTGTTGAGGTTGCGTCTCGTGGGCACAGAGATGGGGTTGGTGCTGGCCGACTGGCTCTTGCTCCTTGGCCTGAACTCAGACAGCTCCTTCATGGCCTTCATGGCCTCGAGGATGGTCTCGTGGATGTTCTGCGCCACCACCGAGTCCTCCGCCTGCATCCAGAACTCCCCGGGCCCGGTCACCGCTGACCGGCCCACCTCTATGAAGAAGAAGCTGTCTGAGTGTCCGCACCTCCGGATGTTCATGAGCTGCAAGCTGACAGCAGCTGTTTCTGAGTTCAGTTTGACAAAGCTGATGGTGCGGCTGGACAAACACAACCTGTACACCCCTGTGAGGTTCTTGATCTGACCCAAACCTTTGGATTTCAAGTTGACCTGCCATACCTCCTTATAGGCAGCTGCTGCAGGAGTGATGAGCCCGTAGCTGGCCTCCTCAAAGCCCACTAAGGAGGAGGTGGACGCAGGGCTGTCGTACACTTTGCCCTCGGCTATGAGCTCGGTCAGCACCGTGAACCAGCTCTCCTGCTCCTGCTCGCTGTCTGCGGCCACAGCGAAGTACTCGTCCTTGGTGTAGAGGGCGATCAGGTGCTTGTGTTTGGCGTCGGCTCGTTTGTTTACACACAGACACGAGTCCAAAGTTATGACCCGTTTGGCGGCCGACTTGTTCCTCCATTTCTTCTCGCTCTCGTAGTACTCGAGTCGGGCCGGGCAGCGATCCGTGGGCTCGCGGAGGACGAAGAAGCGCCGGTGTCCGTGTTTCTGCTTCCGCAGGTAGCCGCACTTCTTCACGCCGGTCGTCCCATTAGATAACAGGTGTCCTCCGACAGATGGAGGACTTGCCATTTCTCTCTCTTTTATCAAGTTCCTTATATGAAAAAAGTCCTTTTTAGAAAATAAGTCGCAGCAAAATAAAGTTGATTTAAAAAAAATAATCTAATCCATAGATAGATGTAGAAGCAGCAGCAATTCAGTCGGACCAGACCAGGATCTGAACTGATCCGATCCGATCCTGGAGAAAAACAACATGTGACGCTGCTGCTGCTCTAAAAACAGACTAAAACACAGAGTCATAGGGGGGCGGGGCTTCCGGCGAGGGGCCGTGCCTGTCAATCACCCGCCTTTGACGCTGCCCATTGGTCGATTCCATCATTCAAAGCCAGGCAAAGCCCGCCCCCCTCTTTTTGCAAACAGCTCCCTCATGTAGAAACAGAAATGATCAGAAGCCCATTGAATAACAAGAAATCCTGTTGAGAGTGTAAAATGCAAAAACACACACTCGTGACTCACATTTATTAATATTTATTTAGCTGAGTGATGCATCCATTTAAATATATTTCAAATGTATTTACAGCTCATTGAGTCTTAATTTTGATTAATGAGGATTTGAAATGTGCAACACAATGCTGGATTGTAACCATTCATGTCTCACACAGGAACACTGTAAACAACCCTGATGTCCCATTTGTTATATAAGGAGTGTTGTGGCCTATTTTTAAACCTGTGGGTATTCCTCTCCGACTGGAACCTTGCGTTTCCTATTTCAGTACTTCACCATTTATTCCCCCATCTGACACTCACAGCACATTTGTCCACATTTGGTAGCAATTATGGTCATTATCTCTTGAAAGTGTAGCTTTTGCTGTGAAACAACAACAGCTGAGGGGAGGCAGACCTTGTTTTGTTTGTGATTTGTTTTATACTGATTTATGCTCATGATGCACTTTGTTGCTTATTTACAAAATGTTCATGTTGAATGAAAAACAGCCATCTCACAAAAAAAGGGGGGGGATGACTAAAGCAAATGCGTCAGAGGTTTTCGGTGCAAGAACAAGCTGCAGAAATGCTGCCATCATCTGGCTGCTCGGGTTCACGGTGCACCCCTGCATCCATCAGCACACACAACTCTTCCCACACTTTCAAAACTTTTTGTGCAAATCACAATCAGAGACAAACAGAAGGCACCAAAAGTAGTGCTGGACAACATGTGTTTGTGGTGTGTGTGTGTGTGTGTGTGTGTATAGGCTGTGAAGGGCCTGTGAGTAGGAGGACGCCTGCAGACATCTGTTCATCAGATCATCTCGGTAATTATGGTAGTAATTCTCCGTGTGATCTTCATGATCGTTAGTCATGTCAGCCAGGCAAACCATCCATCAGACCCCCAGCCAGATACACACTTGGATTGCTTCTATAATCTCCCAACAAGCAGATTACACCTCTGTCAGTGAGGTGTCATTTAGATTGTATGAAGGGGTGGTATCCTGCTTTAACTCCTCTGTAATGAGCATATCTACCCCCTTAAACAAACACATAGATACTGTAGATTAAGGGTAATCCCTGCCTTCTCTAATCACCATTGTTCTCATTATTATCATTGCTGATCAGGGTGTGTGTGTTTGTGTAACATTTGGCTGTTGCCTATTTTTCTGTTTTTGCTCCAGTGTTAATTTATTGGGGTTAAGCTCGGCTGCAGCATGTGTTTTCAGCATTAGCCATCACCTATAATCTGAGATATGAGCAACAACATAAACACCTCCACCAGGATTTAGTAACACGTAGTATTTGACCACACATATAAACAGCCTGGGGCAAAAACAAAGGAACAAAGAGATTACTGTTGACATTTCACAAAGACGTACAATAACTTGGCAGCAATAGTGAGAGAATATTGCTGAATGCTGAATATTGTTGTTTCGCTGCTCTATGTTTTTCATGGGATGTGGTGCACTGATATGTTCCCATAGTGTTTATTTCAACACTAATCTGGGTGTTTTCTGCTTGAACCCAGGGAACTTTTATTTCTGCTAATGTCCAGGTTTGCCAAAACCTTCTCAAAAAGCATGCAGCATTATTATGATTTTATGATTCTGTTGTTTTATTCGTTGCTTTGTCCTCTTTTTGTCTATTCTAATGCTATTTTTCTTTCTTCAGATTTGGTTAAACACAGGTAATTAATTTTTACTCCACATAAAATAGGCTGTATATTCCTTTAATGCAAGCAGATACCAGTAATGCAACTCATCAGCAAATTATGAGCTTTTCTACCTCAGTGGGATATTTTGGGATTCTTTCCACCGCTGGTTAATTTTCAACTCCACAAAGCCGCCACGTTACACCACCCTAATGCGAATAGGCCAGACAGAGGACAGACACTTGTACTCTTATTCCCAGAAAATCTCTCACTCTGTCATCTGTCCAGATGATTCTCTGGAGCAGCTCCAGTTTGAGTATCAGCTCTCTGGCTGAAGGAAGGATTGATCTGATGGGCCTGTTTTACAACTTAGATAACTTAAGACCCACTTACTCGCTTTTTCTGGGGCTTTCAACTGCATCCAATAGTCATCCTCAGTGAGTTTGCTCATACGTGATTGCTTTGTCAAACTAATGATTCTGATTCCTTTTATGATTAACTTTCGTTTAATACAACACTAAGCCAGTAGAAATTGTGTAGCAGGTCTATTAGTACAGGGAATAATAGTAGTAGGATACTAGTAGTAGTAGAATTGGTAAGTGAGAACAGGAGTAATAGTATAAGTAGTGGTATTAATAATAATGGTAGCTATATCAGCAATGACAGTATTGTAGTCGTAAAAATAGTGGTTGTAGTGGTAAATGTAATTGTACTAGTAGTAGCAGTTAGCCAGTCAGAGTCTTATACCACACTAATACTTTGTACAATCTTGAGGGCACAAGGGAAAACCCTCAAACAAAATGTGCTCCTCGTTAATTTTAACTAACAAACTATATTAAACTAATATTTCTCATAGCTCTCTTGCTGTAGCTGTCTGGCAGGTTCATGCGTCCAGAGATTTGCTGTTACTGTGGTTTGATATTTAACATGTTCAACTGCAAATGTTACATGCTGTGTTCTCCAAAATTGTCATTAAATCATTTTCGATATATTAAAAGAATCATCAACAAGTCAGATTCCAGTCTAACTCAAGTTTGACCAAATATGTAGTCGGTTCATTTTGGCCCATTAGTATAAGCAACAATAGTAGTAAGGGTCAGAGTGCAGTTGAATACTGGTAATGAAAAAGGTAGATAAGAATCAGATTCCTGCTTGGATCCAGGCTCAGTACTTCTTGTTGCCAGATTATCACACAACAAAGCTGCTTTTCACTGTGTAAACACATACTGATCAACGTACCAGAGGGTCATAGAGAAGGGTCAGCTCAGGACCAAAGGGTTTCAGTGTTAACTGCTCTTAAGCACAGAAAGCATTTTCAAACATCAAATGTTCCACATATACAGCTTTAACACTTCACACCTCTGTGATTGTGACTCACTTAAAACAATTGTGATTATAACACCCTGTTGTACGGTATCTGTAAGCCAGATATTGATGAAAGTTCTCAATGGTAAATGCCCAGATGCATGCACCCACCCATGTCCAAAGAATGACTTGAGGATTGCAGCTTTAGTGGAATATGTACAAAATTACATCAGAGCTGCAGGTAATGATACTTTTAATGATCAATAAATCTGTTGATGATACTCTTTTTTAAATTTAAGTACAAGAGATCCTTTTTATTTCATTTTTAGATAGGTAATTAGGTAATCATTTTTATTCTTCCTCTCCACTTTAACGTTAAAAACTTCCAGATTCAATTTTCGAACCTATAAAGGCTTAAGTTCCATCAACATCTTGTACCTATAAATATACAGGCTAATAATTGTAATCAGTAATAGATAGTAAAGGCAACACATTGCAGATACTGCATGTCTGACATGTAAGAGGATACTTGAGTATAACCAAGACAACACTGACCTCTAGTGTCTGACGAGAAGAACTGCAAACCTCCAAGAGCATAACCCGAGAGATTTGACGTGTGTGCGCTTTAGAAAATGTTTATAGAAGCCCATTTCTGCAAAGAAGAATGCAATTGAAGGACAAATTGAAAAAGTTAGGCATGATAAGAAAATAAATAATAGCCGTGTTAAGTTAAAATTCTGATTTACAAAGTCAAAAGTATGTACTTTTTTTTTACTTTGTTACCTCTTAAAATTTAGACGTAATATAGTAAATACCATCTCAGAATTTGTACTTGTATCAAACATTGCGAGATCTTGAAAATAAGTCAAAATTTGTGTCAACATTAAGTAAGTTAAATTAAAAAGTTGTTTTGCTAACTCTAATTTTATATTGATAGTTTTTACTTAATAAATCAAAATTCAACTTACCATGTCAGGATGTTTACTTGGTAAGTCAAAATCTCTAGCAAGTGCGTAAGTAAATAGCAATAAAAATAATTAATTAATAATATTCAGGACTGTTGACAAGTGCGCTCACCGAGCGGATGTTCCCTCATTTCCGTTTTCACTCTCTGTATCAAGTCAACAAAAACAACAGCTACTTGCTTTCAAAATAAATTGCCCACCGAAGAAAATTACCCATTTTTCGTAAAAAAAGAGGTAAATGTGGTTGGTGTGTGAAGTATGCGAATTAAAACATAGTATGGATAAATCTCCCTTTTCAACTCTTTATGTTTCCCTCAGTCTTACATGATTTTTATAGTATACAATTTTTAGCATATAAAGCATTTTATGCTTGAACTTCCGGTCATGCAGCGGCGGAGTTAAAATGTCTGCCTTGATACAGCTCAGGCAGGAAACCGACAATCAGCTCAACTACAGGTTAACAGTCGGATTGCAGAGACGCAAATATGGTGTCCGGTGCTTTTCTCTTTCTTTTAACGGTGGCCTCAGTGTGTGGAAAAGCTGCAGCACAAAGAAAACTAGTATATGTGACTGTGGTGAGTAACATTAATATGTGATGTAACGCTACGAAAGCTGTGTTGAACTCCGCAGCGATTCTCTATGGAGTGCATAGACGCTCGCGGAACCCTAGTCAAAATATAGGAGGTTTTATGTTTTCTTTGCTTCTCTGTAAACATATATATTTATCTGAACACGAATTAAGTCTGTCAGTAATCATTCGGGTCTTTTCGTGTATTCGGCTTATTAGTAACCCAACATTTGTTTTTGAAAGAAGCACATTTTGTTTTTGCTCCACACCGCCTGCTAGAAACTAGCGCTAATGCGTTGAAAAGACTAACATGCTAACCTGCAGTAAAAGTGAAACCTTTTATTGTAATAGTAGAAGAATTGAACATGAAATGAATATAATTGAATTTGGAAATGTAAAAATGTAAGGAGCGTTTGAATTTAGAATCGTGAGGCACCATGAAACGAGCAAATACAACTCTGTTAGCAATAGTCCAGCTGACACTTAATAAATAATTTAAGTTCTGATTAACTGTCATGTTAAGGATTTTCCTGGCAAACGAGGAATCAGTCTTGCATTACAAACCTGTCTGATCTGTCAGCTTTTAAAGATTAAATAAAGATAATTCAAATGTTTGGGATGAGCTATAGCAAAAGCCATTATATTTTCTTTATTGTCAGCAACTGTCATGTGATCAGTCAGCTTTACTGACAGGACAAACAACACTTATGTTCTTTGGGTCATATCTAATCTTTGGAGCATTTCAGGTCAGACTGATAATGATCTGGGTCATATAGAAACCTCCATTGTCTCAGCTTGGATATTTCCCTGGTTGCAAGCACAGAGGCTCATATTCAGGAAGCACTTGCTAAAGTAAGTTGCAGATCCAGCTGCCCTTCCCTTGACAGGTCAACAGTTATATTGACATGACAGCAAGATGACACAGGTATGCGGATAGGACACAAGAAGGAAGTGAGAACATGTCACTCTGTATTTAATCTCACTGCTGTCTATTTATATAAAATGTGAATTTCAAGGATATAATGTAAATGCATCTTAAGTGCACACATATGCATATTTTTGCATGTCCTCCTTTCATTGCACTCAGCTAACAGTCAAGTGAGGGCCAGTGAATTTCATCTGTCCCGTAATCTCTTGTGCAAAGTACAGAGATACATGCTGCACTTAAGGATACTGTTAGAGCTGCAGCAAAGTTCATGGCTCACTCCATAGAGAACACACTGACAAGTTGTGAATAGAAACATTGTGAGGGTAAAAATCTACTAATGAAACTTTTAAAAGCATCTTGTAAATTTTGAACATAAAGAATCCCCAATACAAGGACCTTTTTTGTATTGAAAAATCTATAAATCTAATCTGGTATGAGGATGACTTTGCCACCTTCTATTCATTTCTCTTGTGCCACAGACAAGGAATCTGTCATGGATGTGAGAAGTGAAATATAATTGGACAACGCTCATGTTTTCTCATGTTAAAGCCATGACATCAAGAATCTTGCATGTCACAGTAATAAATTCTTACACTGAGAGCTAGGTGCAAAGATTTTCTCAAATGTAAGTTGTTTTGTTGACTGTTGCTGCAGTTGCTATTGAAGGAGCTTAATGTTACATGTTGTCCTTCTTCCATTTATTCTTAGAAGTTACCTCCTAGATGGCCATTAATGGATCATGGAGATAAGATTAAGAGTTTTAAAGGGATAATCCACACTTCAAATGGAGTTCACACACCTTTTCAGCTATTTTGGACGGATCAGTCATGCATGCTATTTACACCAGAAAACGGAAACCCACACTTCCTCTTAGTGTCTCGAAGATTGAAACTTGAAACTGTTCTACTTGAATAAACAGAAACAAGGCCTATTTGACTGTTTTCTTTCAACCTAGACAAACATTAGGTTTCACAATGTTACTTCTCTAGTAGTTATCAAAAGAACAGTTTGAACTCAAGAGCCCAGTTCACTTATTCTTTCAACTTCCAAATCTCTCAAAGAATCATTGAGGGCATGCCCTTATTTCCAATGATGTCCAATGTAGAGTTAAAACAGAATAAATACAAAAAAACGGGAAGACTAACAAACAACAAAAGAACATAGTCGAAAACTGTCACAAACAAGAGAGAACTATTTTGTAATTATGGTTTTAAGTTGACCCATTGGTACGTTTGTGTAAAGTTTTAATGTGTGCTGTAAAATTTTTCAAGTGCGTGCTGCACAAAAACTAAAAGCAGTTTTCCCAATTCAGTGTTTGCACATGGGACTTTGAGCACAAACCAATGAGCAGAGCATGACATACTATCAAATGCATCCCTTGAAGTTACAAAGAGGGCAACAGAATGTTTCCCTTTCAACAGCAGATACAGTACTGACAGTGCTGTGTTTACCTCTGAAACCAGATTGGTGTGGACACAGAATTTCTTTAGAGGGGTGATTTGAGCTGATTATTAACTCATGGCTTCGGTAGTTCTGCAAGACAGGAAAGTTTAGAAATTGGCCAATAGTTATTAACCGCCCTGATGCAGTTGGACTACATGTGCAGATTTTCAGATCAGGGGCATAACTCCAGTAGAGATGAAGAGATTGAATAGATGTGTAATTTGTTCAGCTGTGAATGGGACACGGAGCTTTAAAAAAAAAAAATAAGGGTCTAGTTTATTGTCCCCAGTTGCTTTTCTGCAGTCCATATTTTGAAGTGCCTCCCTAACAGAACAGGAAATGAGGGCCTGTAACATAGTTCCTGAAAAAGGTCCCTGTATAGTATTTTGAGGCATTTTTATAATTGTAGGACTTTGTTGCGATGTTTATTCTGCACAATGTGCTTTATATTTGTTTAATATTGTACTTGCGTTTTAAATCATGTCCTAATACTCACTTATTTAATGGCTTTCACACCCCTAATCATCATTCTTGACTTCCTTTATTTGTTTGTGGATATGCTATGCTGCGCTGCAGTTCATTTTGAGGCCTTTTGTGTTTCGAGTCTTCAGTTGACATGTTTCCGATGACTGTGACATTACGGTGTCCGACAGACACTTGGCAAGATTGTTACTGTCAGCTGACTGGATTTTGTAACAGCCAGCAAGGACACAGATAAACTAGGATGAAGGTTTTGGCTCGATTTTTGGCTCAGAGGAGCTGCATGCTGTTTACAAATGTAGTAAAGGTGTAATATTAAGTGTTGTCATTTTAGAAGAGTTATCAAATATACTCTCACGCAGCAGGAAACAGGGCTTCATGGTAGGTTTGTAAAGGTCAAAGTCAAATACGAGTCATACAATAAAACAGTGAAAGTTCTGTTTGCTGACAGTCAATAAATCAGTTGGATCGAGTGGCTTTTGCAATAAAAAAAAGCTTCAAAATATTTGCAATATGATTTTTTTTGCATATCAGCTCTAATCAAAATCTACTAATAATACTTATCACCAAATGACAGTATGTTTCTTCTTTAGTCTCTTGTGTGGCAATGCTGGGATTTTTGAAACAACTTGGGTTGATAGAAAATCCAGAAAGATACTACATGTCACATTTTCATATGCCATAGTAGAAGTGTTTTTCTGTCATAGTTTCACAGTAAAGGGGAAATGGTGTGTTGTTAGTTGGCTGTTACCTGACATCTCTTCTCTCTTCTCCAGTTGTTTCGACATGGCGACCGTTCACCAGTCAAAACCTTTCCTACCGACCCACACCAAGAGAGCGACTGGCCACAAGGCTTTGGACAGCTGTCACAAGTATGATTTTTTTTTATTAATTGGAGTGATTGCAGTGCACCAGAGTGTATGTGTGCATTTACCAAAAAAAAAAAAAAAAATTTCTGCAATAGCCTGCAATTTTAAAATGTAATGCAAATGGACGAAAACTTGATTTGCATTTTTTTTGCAGCCATTGTATAAAGTACAAACTCGATTCACGGTATTGTCACACAATTTTTTCTCTCTGGAAATCATTCTCCTTTTTATTACTTCTGACATGCTGTTTTGAGGTTAATGATCCACTTTACACTTAAAAGTGTAGAAGAGTTGCATCCAGTGATTCATCAGGAGTGAAATTGCTCTCGATGTTTGTGTGTGTGTTCTCAGGAGGGGATGAGGCAGCACTTGGACCTGGGCCGCTTTCTGAGGAACCGATACAAAGGATTCCTCAACGAATCCTATGACAGGCACGAGGTAGATGCACTCCCCACTAATGACGCCTCAGCAGAATCCTCACAGACTGCTGATAATTCATATTTCTGTTCAGGAGAAAGGGCCTCTCGCCATGTTGGTGTTATACAGGGTTCCCACTGGTGCTGGGATTCCTGGAACATGATGGAAGTTTGAAGTGGTGTTTTCCAGGAGGAGGGCTTCAGTCCAAGCCTCTTTTTATTAGCTCTTTAAACTCTCTAGTTTGGAATAAACTGGTTTCATGCTTCTGTTTCAAGGCTGATAGAACATGCTAAAGTTTGTGACTAACTTTTTATCCCTCACTGCTGCCTCCTTCATCCTCAGATCTCAATTCGCAGCACAGACTACGACCGTACGCTGATGAGCGCCGAAGCCAACCTCGCAGGTCAGCTACCTACTCTTCCTCCTACTTCTATTCCTTTACCAGTAGTCGTTCTCTTTTTAGCGCTTCCTCGCATTACCGGTCTGTCTTATTCGGACTCTTGCCATCACCTAGGTCTCTACCCCCCGACCGGTCAACAGGTCTTCACCCCCAACTTGAAATGGCAGCCGATACCTGTACACACCGTGCCACAAAGTGAAGAGAGGGTATGTATATGATATAAATAGTTTTATCAGTGCTCCTTGCTATATATATGATTCAACGTCTGAACATTCCGTCTCTTCTTTCAGCTACTCTCTTTTCCTCTGCCGGACTGTCCTCGCTACAAACAGCTGATGAATGAAACCGAACACACGGAGGAATTTCTTAATGTCACCAGTACATACCAGGTACAGTCTCCTTTTCTTTCTATTGTTCCTCTATTAAATTATGTACAGGGCCAAGATCATAGCTGCCATATCAGCATATATATTCAATATTTCTAGGAATTTTGGGGGGTTATCAAAAGGAGTCTAAATTCTACATTACATTGATGTAAAGGTTTGATTGTTATACCAATTCTGATATTTTGTAGTCTTTAAACTATTATGAAATGTTTAAAGGTTTTTGAAGGTGATACACTTGTAAATATAAGAAGCTTACTGTGTTCCTCTCTTCAGGACATTATCGACCTGGTGAATAGAAAAACAGGCCTGAATAAGACGAATGTGGAGACAGTCTGGAGCGTGTACGACACACTGTTCTGTGAGGTGAGAACACGCACAGAGAACACACACAGTCCACCACCAGCAAAAACAGTCAGTTCAGAGAGGAAGTGAGAGGTTAAGTTTTCGCGCCATAGTTAGAACATGTTTCAAATAAGAATTCGAGTATGAAGGACTCAGAAAAAAGGCGGTGTGGTTTCCCACGGCCTTGCTACTGATATTGCATCATTTCAAAATAAGAGCGTCCTGTTATTTGAGACATGATTTACAAGCTGTCTGACGTTTTAACAGAGTTCGCTGAAGTTATGTGTAAACTTCTGGCTGGCTTGACAGAAACTGACCAAATCTTGTGTGTTGATTTAAAGTCTCGTGACTCAACTGGCCCCACCAGGTTTTGAGGAACAATGGCTGACAAATAAGCTGTTAGAGGAACAGGACTGTGGAACTAGTTGCAGACTTTTATGTCTGCATTTCAACATATACAGAATCTCAACAGAAAATAGTGTATTAAAGTCAATGCGTATCCTAACATCAGTAAGTTAAAGGGATAAAATCCACATTATTACAAGTCAAATACACACAAAATAGTGTGAGATTTCAAGAGTCACTTGAGTCACTGCTTAAGCTTTTAGGCCTTTTGAGCAATTCCTCTTTATTGACTGTCATGTTCACCTTTTCATAATTCCCGCTGTGTGTGTGTCTCTGTGTGAATTCAGTCCCGTCACAACATGTCAGCTCCTGACTGGGTGACTCCTGATACTATGGAGAAGCTCCGAGTGCTCAAAGACTTTGGATTTCAGGTAAAAGCAGCAGCAATATCTACGGTTTCATGTTTTGGGGTTGTCATGATGGTCTAAATGCCATTTTGGAGTTCAATATCTTGTAATGTACTGATACTGTTTGATGTTTACAGGTCATGTTCGGGGTCCACAAGCAACAAGAAAAGAGCCGGCTGCAGGGAGGTATGTTTGTGGAGTTCAAGGAAATTCGACTGCTTTATTACAGGGACTTGCCATTTATTAGTTTTTGGAGCTTGAATACTTGTTAGTAGCAAAATGTCTTTGTTGGTTTCAGTCTTCTCATAGACTCACAATGAGAAGAATATAGAACATGACCAGATTTTTCCTTTAAATACAGGATTAAATGGGAACTGCTGTCTGTCTTTTAGGTATGCTTTTGGGTGAAATAGTGAAGAATCTTTCCAAGATGGCTGTCCCAGACCCAAAACAGAGAATGAAAATGATGATGCTGTCAGCGGTGAGCTGGTTAACAACATTAACATTACAAGAATGACTTTTTGAATTAAGTACATGCAGAAATTTCTATGTTTAATACAGCCAGGCTAGATGTTTCCCAGGTTTCCAGTCTTTGTGCTAAGCTGAGCTGTCAACTGTCTATAATTTGCATACAGACAAGAGAATGGTATATATCTTCTCATCTAATCACAGCAAGAAGAAGAGTAAGTGTGCAGCATGTCAAGCTCTTCCTTTTTAATTTGTGTGTCTGTTCCACAGCATGACACCACTGTAGCTGCTCTTCAGGCCAGCTTGAACGTGTTCAATGGAAGACAGCCGCCATATGCTTCTTGTCAAATATTTGAGCTGCACAGGGAAGACAACGGGTAACACACGCACACGCACACACACACACACACACACAGACACACACACTAGAGATTTTTACTGAGACTTTTACTTTGGATTCATTTAACTTATTACTTACTCTATAAATTATTACTTTAAAAAAATGTAAACACAATTTTTTTTTAATTTAAAATTGTGTTTCTCATACTGCAAGGCTTCAAATAATCCAGATCATTCATCAGTCATTTTATCTTTAATGTCCATTTGGACTACATGTGGGTCCAAACTGCTGATAGTGGACATTAAACACCTTAAAATGTGGCGTTAGTCAATCATACCATAAAGCTGAAATCTTGTGTTCTACTTCTCTCCCTCTCCATCCAGTTCTGCTTCGGTGTCATTGTTTTATCGGAATGACAGTAAAGTGGAGCCATACCCTCTGCAGTTACCTGGCTGCTCCCTTGACTGCCCCCTAGAGGAGTTCATGAGAATTACAAAGCTCTCTGTTTCAGATGACCGGGACAAAGAGTGTCAGTTGCCTTCAGAAGGGAGAGATAAAGGTGAACTCTTCACACACACGAAAAAATCAAGATGCTGAAATTTTGAGAAAAAAAAAAAAAAAAAAAAGATGAGTGATTGTGTCACCACTGATCCATTTTTTTGTCTCTCCATCTTCAGAAGTGATCATCAGTCTGGCCGTGTCCGGCTGTCTGCTCTTCCTCTTCATCGCCCTTCTCCTCGGGATTATGTGTTGGCAGAAGGAGCCAGTCAGCAGCCAGGGATACCACCATGTGATCAATCAGGAAGTAGCAGAGGAATCCTGACAGAGCCACCAACTCCTCCCTCGGAGATCTGCGAACCTCATGTCTTGGGACAGCAGCGATGACGATGAACTCTAAAACTCCTGAGTGACTTTTGTGATGGTTTTAGCAACATGTTCAGCTCGGGACCCACAATGATCAAAATTTTTTATTTATCTTTTTTTAAACAGTGAGGTTTCGTCCCTGAACCTGTCTCTGTTGGGTCAGAGGAAAGAATCTAAGAAACATTTTAGCTTAAGATTTTAGAGAAGCTTTTAAAAACAGTTTCATCGTCAGTAAACTAACATGAGTAGTGATGAATCAGACCATGTTGGAGGGACCAGAACTGATGTCTGCATCAAGAAAACACAGCAGGGAAAACTTTTTGCATTTTAAGAGTTAGTTAAAGTAGCCTCTGTGTTCACATGGTCTGATCTCCAATCAGCCAAAAAGGTTCATGATGTCAACAAATATGACATTTGGCTTGGAAAGACACTGTGTTTGTCTTTCAGTCTGGGTTTTTTTTTTTTATGTGCAATTTGAGACTTGAATGGCTGCAGAAAAGTTTAGAAAGTGACAAAGTTGTGATTTTAAATCATGTAATTATCATCTGGAAACATGATGGAAAATGTTGAATTCTTGATGTAATTGCAAATTCTTAAATACATTTTAGTTTTTTAGAGTTTTGCATCATGTCTTTCCTCCAGGCATGTATGATTGTCCTTAAAAACATGTAGCACAAATAAGACTTGATTACAATTGACCTAATTCAAACTAATCAAAAATGTTTCAGTACTGAATCTCTGTCCAGAATGTTTCCAGAACTGATCTGTTTTCACGGGTTCTTCACATAATCGGATCACGTTCTGTAATAGACGAGAACACATTTGTTTTGTATGCGTGTAATTGCAAATTCATGTGTGTGTCCAAGAGTCAGTATTTCTTGTTAGGATTTATGTGCAGTATGTATGTGTTGGCTCATTTATGTGTGTGTGTGTTGACTCTGAGG
Organism: Holacanthus passer; assembly: GCA_025331565.1. NCBI lineage: Eukaryota > Metazoa > Chordata > Actinopteri > Pomacanthidae > Holacanthus > Holacanthus passer. The sequence continues at coordinate 127,510 of JAFREQ010000209.1, read as the reverse complement.
CCTAATGACTGAGATGCCTTAAATATTTTTAATGAGTTTTTTTGTGCTGATGTAATGCATAACACATATTTTTATAGGATTTCAAGTTTTTCATTTGAACTTCTTCAAATAGGTGCGTTTGATTCATCAGCAGCAGGGTGGTGTTGAACCAGAGAGAGCTGGCTTAAGTCATCCACCCCCAAGTGTCCTTTAGCAAGACACTAAAACACCAGCTCAGTGGTGGCTCAGGTGAGCCTGACCTTTGACCTCTTGGTAGAGGGAAAACAAGCAAAATACACGACTTTCTTTTTTGGGTGTCAACAAAAATCAAATGGGTTTATTGTAACTATCTTGGAACTTTGGAAACACTGGAAACCTTTATGTTTATGTGGGTTTTTTTTAAGTCAGCTTTGAATTCTTTGAAAAATAAAAACCTAACCTTTAAATATAAAGCTAATATCAAATGTTTTTCCTTAAGTGATATCATGACTAAAATTGTGGACCTAAAACTCTCAGTTCATGAACTTTTAGAAAAAGAATACAACAATGATTTTATGTAAGTGTCTTTATTTGCTTTGGGGCTTTGGTTACAAAACAAAAGAAAAAAATTGAATATATTACATCTAAGTATAAATCTTAATGCAGGTCAGGATCCAAATTCTGGATTTTAAATTAATTTGCACATTGTTAACATCATTTGAATCATCAACACCTAATATTTGCTGCAAACTTTTCAAAAACAACTTAGGTTTATTTAAAAGTATTGCGTGACCCCTCTACATTGTCATTTCAGTTTTCTTTCACACTGTTAAGAAATGATCAATCACACTTTGAGAATATGTCTTGTAAATGTTTTGAAAAATAAAGGATCAATCATTGCAAATGTCTGCAGATACACAATCATGTGCTTTGAGTGTGTGTCTGAAAAGAAATATCTCCATGTTGGCATATGTATTTTCTGGTGCTTCATAAATATGTTTATGTCTCAGAGAAGAGCTACAAAACTTGGCGGTGTTTTGCAGTGAGCTGGCCAGCTGCTCTCTGAACCTAATTCGGATGTTCCTCATAAACTTGTTAACTGGTAAAGTCGTCCACGTGACCAGCTGCAGGAGTTCATTCCTGTGCGTGATGGTGGTGGTTTGATTTTTCTAATGTAGTGGCGACGTACTGATCTCGCTTTGTGCAAAACTGCAGAGGTGAAATCTTTTTGTAACCATTCACAAACTAGTTCGCTTTTGTCTTAAAAACAGTGCAGTAGGCCTTTATTTAAACATGGTAGTGCTTTTTCTTGCATACATCGTTAGTGATCTGTCGCACAATAGGTTACATTCATTATGGCCACGGATAAAACAATCCAACACGTAAAACAATTCATAAAACAATTATCACTGCCTTTTAATACCAGATAGAGCAAATAACATTTTTACACAAATAATATCACCTTGGAAAGAAAATATGACACTGAGTTCTTGCACTCTGATGCAGAAGCATGCACTGCAGATGTTTTCTGAGATAGGTGAACAGCTGGACCCAACACTGACAACTTCATTTTTATCATTGTATTTCAGTTTCCTGTGAAGCTTGATAGTACTGCTTTTTTGTTTTCTTGCATGAAGTCAAAGTGCACATGGTCATTTACAGATTGAGTTTCAAGACAGCTGTTAAAAGTACCGCGGTGTTCAAGAACACATGGGTAGCGGTTTTTTCAATTCAGTCCTGAAAAACTTAGTTCGCACAGATGCATTGATTTTGGTCTGAGAACTGTTTTATAAATGAAAATGTTCCATCGAAGTGAAATATTGCTCACAAGCAGCAGTCTGTCATGAGATTCAGAAAATTTGTGAGAACATGAATAACGACAGGAGAGAGGGAAAGTGATAAAAATAAACTATAAAATCTGTTAAACAATAAAAAAAAAATCAATGTAAAAAAATGTATAAAAACATACCAAACTTAAAACACGAAAAATCTAAGATCACACACATACTGACTCAAAATGTCACTTTACACACATGGATTAGAAATCGATTAACTCTGAGACACACAAACAATCAAAAACACACATCGTCCGATTTCTTGTGCAAAAATATTCTCCTTAAGGAATGAAACTATTAGATATGACAAAATGTGATGGCACATTGATGTTTCCTTTCTCAAAGGATACATAGTAAAATACAGAATACAGACGACTATTGAAGAAAATACATAAAACATGTAGGAGATAAAATCCTACATTCAGGCCCGAAGCCTTTTTCTCCGAAGGTGAACGTCTTCTAAGTGCAAATTGTTGCCTCACAGCTCACAAAGGATCAGATTATCTGAAAGGTTTTTTTGGTCAAAAATACGCCCGCACGCTGTTAATGAACAATCTTAAATCTGATTTCTACTCCAATGTTGAATGTAGATTACATATTGTTGCTTTGATCTATTATATATTGTCCAAATGATGCTGATAATGCTACTGTTGAGTAAATGTATGATATGTTTTTTAATCCCAACATTCATTTCCATTGTATAATTGTGGAGCCTGGATTTGGCTGCTGTTAAATATTTTCACACAACGGAGCAGATTTCGTTAAAGCCTGAGTCTGAGCCTCAAAGTCACATGTTCAAACTATCCCTCCACCACTAATAATGTGTAATTAGTGTAATGCATTTAATGTAGTAAATGCATTCATTTGATTTTTTTTTTTAACACATTTACGTATTGACCAAGCTTGTGCTATTCAGATTGACACCCATATTGCAGCTACATATAAATTTCACATTTATTTTGCGGCTGTAAGCAGTTTACATGGATGACCAGTATTTTGATTACAGTCATTAATGAAAATTGTAAAAAGCTTATTTTACATGTCAAACTAAACAAGAATCCAGTAAAGTAGATAGACAGGTTAAAGTCTTATGCTTGCTAATGGCTATTTTTGTTGCACCAAAATTAATAATGAACGTATGACAAAATGATAATTTGTCACCAACAAGATGATACGACCAAATCTGTGATGGATGCAAGTTTGACAATTGTATTTCTAGTTTGCTTGGTCTTTGAGAATCTGCCTGGTCAAGCAGATTATGAGTTTAAGCTCTCGCTGCTACAACAGCCGACGGCAAATCAGCAACAGCTAATTCCTGTCATTCGTAACCAGATGTCAAGGTGAGAAACACCATGAAATGCCCTTTGTTGATGCATATCATTTGGTTTTCGTAGTCAGAAAAGCCTTTTTTGAAGATGGGGGATCAAGCAAGGAGGCCACCATCTTTCACTGTTCTAGCTTTTAATTACCCTTTCTTATGCGAATTAAAATGATTGTATCATATGCGTACCCATTAAAATCAGTCACACAAACTATTAAACCTGCTACATGGCTCCTGTCTGACCAGAACTATATGTTTCATTGAAGAACGATTGGATGAAATTTACAAGGAAAAGGGGGGAAAAGGTTCATGAGAGCGATGATTATCTGGTCCCTGATAATTCCAGTCTCGGAAACGACGACCAAAATGAATTTGGTCTTTGCAGTTTTAGCAATATTATAACTCTCGTCCATGGCCTGCGCTTGCTTTCATCCTTCATACGTGCCATTTAAAGACGCGGGACTCCTACGAAAACAATAAGTCATGACACAACTCCCCAGTTGCTGATGCCACCAAGTTTCTCTGGAATAGTTAGTTGAACCAATTTTTAGGTCCAACCTGATCCAGAGCAATGCTGTAGAAGTACCTGCTTTGATGCATCTGGGGAAGCAAAATGGTGACAAAAAAAAAAAACGCAGGAGATTGTTAGTTATTAGTCTTTTTCAGTCTTTTACAATGGACCCCACTTAATTCTGTGGGGTGCAGAAATACGTTTGAGAGCCGCAGTAATAATTCTGTGGCGTGGAATAGAAGTTACTGTGATGATGATGGTGGTAGTTGTTGTTCTGCGGGGTGGAGTAGTAGTTGTGATGGTGGTGATGGTGACTCTGGACGTTCCCGTAGGCGAAGAGGAGAGGGGCCGTGGAAGACGGCGGTTGCTGGGCGGACGCGACGCCTGCTGTCAGAGTCCCATTGCGCTGGATGGAGCCATACCAGCTAGATGTACCCAGCTGGGGAGTGGTGGAGAGGAGACTGAGAGATGAAAAGGATGGAGGGGTGTTGGCGAAGAGGAAGGAGGAAGATCAAAGTTATTTAATTAGTCAGGGTATTGATTGAAAAACAGATACTGAAAGATTTGTGCTTGTGTGTACGCCCACCTGGTCCGATCAGCCCTACTATTAATGCTCCTGGAAAGGTCGTCATCACTATCGTACCGTCGAGGGTTGTCAAAAAAATAAGCTCTGGAGCTGAAACTGTGGCTGTTGATCATCCCTCCTGGAGCCTGAGAGGTATAAGAGCATAAAGTTCAAAGCTCTGCAAGTTCACAGTTCTGTCTGACAGATTATTGCTGGCATTGGTAGCTGTAGCATGTTTTACCAGATTTTGGTTGGGTCTCTGGACTCTGAAGAAAACCACCACTAAGCTTGTAGGTAGCAGCTCCCAGAAGAACAGAATGATCCCAAACACAATGTAGGCTTCACCGCTGATCTCCTGCACATCGGCCTATAACACACACACACAAGCACACTGCATAATAAATTACCTGGATCTTGAACAAACTAGACAACTGAACAAACAGAAAATATTGCAATCAATCAATCAACATCACATTTTAGTTATATTGTAATGTGCAGTAACACTATATTACCATAAAACCTGAGGTTGTCATTTTTACATTTCAATTAAAGCAACAAGATGGAACATGTTAATGATCTCATTCCTCCTGTTCCCACTGATATTCTCACTTACCCCTCGTTAAGAAGCTGAGCAAACATATTCCAAAATGTCAAGCTATTCTTGTAACTCTGCTGACAATAGTCCATTGAGTTCTTCATTATCCAACACTGGAGATCATTTCAGTCTATTTTCTATATGTTATATTCTGAGCAGTCAGGTAGTGGTAAATAAAATGAAGGTAAACTACAATCTCAACGTCAAATGCAGCACAAACAGACAATAAGAGCAACTAATGTCTAATGATGCAAAAGCGTAAAAGGTGTTTGTGTATGAATATAAAAAAGCTTGGTGAACACACTCACAGACACACACGCTCAGGCAAGGGACGGAATAATGAGATGTTGGCCTGGCAGCTGGCACACACACAGATTAAAGAAACCATTTGTAATGTCAGATTATGCCCACAGTGTATGTCTGTTGGTGTGTATCATGTTCGACACATACACACACGATGGAACCCTTTAAAATGGGCTGTCCATCTCAAGGCTTGAACCCTGATGTAGGTCAGGACACACACACACACATAGACACACATGGTTATTTATAACCCAACAAAGCCCTTTACCCCACTAAGCATTGCTTTCCCAAATCTCCTAAGATGGATTGTCCACACACACTCACACTCAGCACTGGGTTTGTGGCAATACAAAAGCTTATTTTCTATCTATAACTGCACACACTTGATACAATACCTGATCAGAAACGCTGTACCAGCCGTAGTTGAAGGGACTGGGTCTGTCCTGCGGCGACAGGGCCACCACCACCAGGTTGTAACAGGCTCGGGACGTGTAGAGCAGGATCACCACGGCTCCTATGGCTGTCGCCTGGCACACTGATGTACCCTGGAGGAAGAGTTACTGTGCTTATTACAAGCTCACGCTCACGCACCCTGGCCTGTAATTGAATGTCAGATATGGGCCACAGATGTGATTCACCAATATGACTGAGGCCTCTCCATGACCAAAATGACAGACCAGGCCAGGAACTGAGTTCTGAGGGACGCAAACTTAAGCTTCTGCATTGTCTGCATTATGGATCATGAGTCACCATTACTGCCAGTAGCGCTGGGTATTGTTTGAAAATGATCTATATCAGCGCGGACAGATGGGTTTCTAAGCACTGTCATCATGAGACGTGCAGCTACGTGGTGGAGAAAACAAACCACGATGGCAGAGAGATTATGGGGATAACAGCATGAAAATTTTGCACCTACTGCACGAATTACAAAAGCAATGCGTAAAAAGTGCTCAATATCCCATAAACTACACCCCCCTATTAGTTCAGAGCGCATGTTCAGCTATTAGGATCTAGTATTTTTGTCAGAGCTCTGGTTATTGATAAGGTGGTTTTGCAGGGAAATTGGTGAAAAAGAAATGTCAGTTATCGTAGATGTTTAATGTAGGAGTTTATCAGACTCTATGATCAACGCTGAGAGGTGGGAGACTGGATACTAGTGTCTGGCAAATGTTGCAGGTAATTCACGCCAAAATGTCCAGAGTGAGTGCGTTGGTGCTCTCGTGCAGCAGGCAAACAACAGGATTTCTATATATGCTTTCAGGACTTTGTGACAACTCGGTATTCTTGCCTTATGTTCTTGTCAGTGTTCTCGTCATCTACAAAATGAATAGATTTGATTTTGTCTCAACGTAAAGTATGAAATCTAAAATTAGCAACATTATGCATGCATGGCGTTATTCCTACCTTGGATTCAAGGTAAACATTGGCAGAAGACATCTTGGCGATCTTGAAGATGCAGACGGCCAGAGAGACAGCACACAGGACAAACAGACTGTCGTTGATCAAGACCCGGGTCAGGACTGCATGTCTGACACCCCCATCACTGGACACATCAAGGTTATTTCATTTTACAATCAAGTAAACACACAATGAAATAGGAAGAAAACGTTCTATTAATAGTATTTTTATGTGTACCTTAGCGATTCAGAGCGCTCCAGAGCTCCTTGCACTAACAATGCACAAGTTAAATTCACCACCAGGAAAAATATACTGAGCGACAGGAAGAACAAACGCAGAGGAACCCTGGAGAGAAAGAGAGCGGAAAAAATACAGACACACAGTAAGAGGGTAGCCAAAAAAAAAAAGGTGACTTTATTCATCAACAACAACTCATTGAAATTCATGGTGTTAGAGCTGCAAAGTGTGTGAGAGAAGACGAAAGAAAGAGAGAGTCTGGCTGTAGAGAGGAAGGAGGATGACGGTTAAAATCATATAACCACATTCGGAATTTCTGACTTTAAAGATCAGTAAATGTTATAACATGTAGATATAGACTTTTTAGAGTAATTTCTGACAAAAATTTAGAGGCACAAGACAAATTTAGAAAACCTGCAGCTCACATAAAAACCAACCAACCAAGTTACAGGACAGACTTACTTGTATTTGGTGAGCTCTGGAGAATACTTGGCTTTAGCCTTAAACATCACCTGAACAAGAAAAGCATAAAAAATATCATCACACACATGCAGTCAATGCTCAGTTTCACATTTTATGATATATTTCAGTTTCTACAGCAGAAATCTAACATATCCTCAAAATAAAACATATGTGATGAGTAAAGCATCTGCAGATGAGATAGAAGGAAGGAGAGAGGCAAAGGGGTGGGTGGGTTTCATTTAGGAGAAGAGTGTGAACTTAACAGAGCCTGAGGAGATTCCTGTGTGTCGCTGAAGTACAAAATACATTTATGCAGCACATATTCAAACAAGACAAGAAAAACAAGAGGGGCCAAGCAAGAATCAACATAATGTTTGATGATTAACTATTCAACCCAGTTCAAGTCCAACTAAAATGATAAAGTTGTCTCTTTTGGCATTTACATTTAGGTCGGAGTGATTTATGGATGTATATGTTTTTATAATCAAGAAGGAAGAAAAAAAGGCTCCAGGCCTCTGAGGTGGTTTGACTGACAGCTGAACCTGCAACAGGGGGTGGAGACAATATAAACAGATTTAATTGAACGGTTTCTTACAAAACAGTTACGGCAATTTGCAAGGAGACGTGTGAAGAAAAAGAAGCACAACACTCAACGTAAGTAGACCGATCTTGACATTTGCAGGTGGCTCTTTAAAATGTTGGGTTTCAACTAATTAGCAATGAAGCCTTTAAAAAACACATATAACAAGTGCACTTTTCCCAGGTGGATGCATGTGACTACTGTGTGCATGATTTTTATATGGCTGTCTAATGATATGCAAACTAACTGACCTTAATGTATTAGCTGAGTTATTTGCAATGGGAATGAATGGGTGCTTTGAAACACTTCTGCATGGTGTATTAAGATTTAAAACTTTTTATGTCTATGGGACGTGTGTGGGTGTATAAGGTCCACAATGACCTTATGCACTTGCATTAAGAGCTGTGCAGAAAGGTCAGGTCATCTTGGACGTTCAGCAGCTGCAGAGTGAGTTTAATTTGCCTGCATCATGATGGAGGTTTTAACTTCCTGGTGGAAGCAGTAACAAGTATATGAGGTCTTTTATTCCGTATGCTTAAAATAAAAGGTAATTTGGCCTGTTACTATCTGTGGCTGTGTGACGACAAAAGCATTAATCTGTGTAATTTTTTGTATTTATTATTCATCGACTGCTATCTGTAAGCCAGATTGGCCCTTTGGGATAATAAGGATATACTCAAGCACAATCAGAGCCATTAACTACATTGAAAGGGTGGGTACAGCAAAATGTGTACCAGTTGACATGTCACTTGTCACAATACCCAATCCTAATAATAGACAAGAAGGGGACATTATCCAGAAGCTAATGTATGCTGCCCTCAGGGTTACAGTATGTGAGTGACACAGCAGCAGCAGTTATGCTTTATGCAAAAACTGAACTTTTGGCAGCGTGTAAATGGCCAAACATTCATTCACCAATGGCTTGCTGACAGCTGCGTGCACAGACCAAAAAATGTGACTTGTTTCTGCACTAAATTGAAGAACTGCAAGAGCAACTTTAACCACTTAGGCCAAATAGGCAAAGAAAAGAAAACTTCATTAGCAGAAAATCCAAAGACAAAAATGCCAAAGAGCTGAACACATCAGATCTTCCTTTCTGGTCGAGAATCATGCACTTTTATCACCTGGCTGGTATTAAAATGATCAAATAAATAGTCTAGACAAAGCAAACACAACCCTCTATCAGCCTTGCTGCCAGCACGTTATCAGCAGTGACCTCAACAAATATCAAAATGTACACAAGTCCAGTTTACAAAAGCTAGGACGCTGGCTTCTACTTATCAAGTTCACCTCCTGGAATGACGTTTTTCAGTCACTTATCAAGAGGTAAAACACAGAGACATATACATTAGATCAGTCTGCTCAGAATGTGTCAGACTCTGATCAGCGATGATAATGATTCATTCTGATGCTATGATGAGGTGCCATGGCCACAGAGGTCATTGAAAACTGCTTAGTATTGTCAGCATTGAGTTTGAACACACACACACACACACCTACACACATAAACACTCAGCCTTTTGTGTGAGAATGTAGGCCAGCAGGAGGTAATTTGTAACCTAGAAATGAGGCAACCAGCCAACAAACACTGTCAGATTACATACTTTATGTACACTAACATGTGTGTACCTCAAAAATCGATAGAAAATGTAGCTGATTTTTTTCCCTTCAGGTACAGAGGGAAATTCACCAGTAAAGAAATAAGGACTGCTTTTATCCGACCATTACCATTATCATTGTCTTTGAGCGCAAAAAAGAGCTCTAATATAATAAGGGGGAAGTAAATCACAGGTCAGGACTCACGCCTGACTCATCAGAAAACACACAAGTATTTCCACACATGGCGCGTGTGTCAGGTGACAGACTGTGTCACGGTGGCATGATGTTCTCCAAGCTCATGTACTTTCTTTGAGTTCAGCGTTAAACAGCACTGTTCAGTAGTAACATGCTAATGCAGGAACTGTGTTGTGACATTAGTTGAATAAATTATTTATCATACATACTTTGCTAGAAGACAGATTTTCTGTGCATGTGTTCCACCAGACTCTGTGTATTGTATGATTCTTATATATCAAGCCGTTGTTCATATCTGGCAAGATTGTCAGCTAGAGCTTAAACTATTAGTCCATAATTCAATTAGTTGATCTACAGGCAATTAATCAACAACTGTTTTGATAATGGAATAATCAAGGAAAATGGTAAATATTCTCTGGTTCTAGCCTCACAAACAAGATTTCATGTATTACTTTGTCATATATGGCAGTAAACAGAATATCCTCATGGTTTGAGCTCCTAAAACTAAGCAAATAGCTGAGCTAAAACAAGCAATTTGAACGAGTCACGTTCAAGAGATGATAAAAATAATCAGCACTAAATAACCACTCACGGCCACTTGGGCTTAACAGAAACAAGCTGCGAACACAACACGGACATATCAACAGCTTTTATGTGGATATGGTGAACTGGCAAACAGTAGCTCGTTTACACGTCCAGCAGATACAGATAGAGGAACATTAGTGGCCATTTGGAGTCATGTTTGCATACGCGTGATGAATGCAAGTGCAATTTTCTCTCTCCTTTAAGCTTTGGTTTTGGTCCTACCAACTGTCCTGTTGTCACCGATAATATTAATAGCATGGAGACTTTACCACCGACATTGTGTTAATTCATTACACCCTGCACTGTGGATCAGTCAGGAACAAGGTTTCTAGTGTGGGAGAAAATATGAATGTGATATACGACTCAGGTCTGACCCGGCTAGACGTGAAACCACAAGGAGGAAAAGTTTGTTCACTGAGCTGGCCAGTCACATGCTTTCCACGCATAGATAGAGAACCATATTTTTAAACTATAATGACAGGTTTTGCAGATATGGAAGAACAGCATTTTGTTGGTAATGGTGGAAAAGAAATAGGGCCTCTGTTGCCAACATTCATGCTTTGCTGCAAAGTATCACAGCATCCAATTAAGCAGATTTTTATGTTATTCAAAGTGTGTATGTTTTAACTGCTCCTGTTAATGAGCTGCAATGTTTATTCAGCAGTCATATGACACCATTGGCATCATTACCTAATCTCCACTCCAGCCAGTCAGACAAGCTTCCTTTCTCCTCACACCCCTACATGTGATTGAGATACACACTGTGTTTTCCTTTGAAGCAGTGACTGAGCTGCGGTGGTGCTACCAGCTAAAAGTCCCAAAGTGTGGAGGTGTTTTCTGAGAGACAAACAAACAGGATCTTGACATTTGGAGTGGGCAGGTGTTAAACAACTGTGACTGACCAACTGTGTCCCTGTCCTGCTTCTATACACACCATGCACACTGGGATTGTGATAACACGCCGCTGACAGCAACATTTGCTTGAGTCTTGTCTGCTTATTGAATAAAACACATCAATGGAGGCTGGGACTTAATGCAACAGAGGCTTTTAGTGGGACATCTGTCACCCCGGGACATAAACTGAGTTGATTTGCAGAGCTTTCAACCCGACAGCAACCCAAAAAATAATTTGCTCCAAATCAGGCAACCCACTCTACTAAAGAACATGGAGGACGATGGTGACCACAGTGACCACATTTCCCCATTTGTGAAAGAAGAAACGGCCACTATTATAGAACCCTACAACCAAAAACTTGACTTTTAAGTCACTTTGCTATTGAAACAGTCATATCCTGACTGACCACAATACTGCATTTTGACTGGCTTAAAGAAATATATAACATTTTGGGGAATTTGCCTTTTTTACCAAGGATAAGATACCACTTTCATGTAAGTATGAGCCAAGAGACGGTCAACTTAGCTTAGAATAAAGACTGGAATCAGGGATAAAGAAGTAACCAGGCTGAGAACCAGAAAAAGTCTAATCTGTGAAGCTGAAAACATTTTTTTCATATTTTTGCTTTAAAAACTACAAATGATTAGTCAATTATCCAAAGAATTCAAAATGTATTATTTAATATAAATTACTTCAGCTCTAATTTCATCCAACAAATCTGTCGAGCCCAAGAAGCACTGTCAAGCTTGAAACAGAGCTAAAATGAAAACTGACACATGTTTACTACAAATTTCATGTGACAATGATTAAATGTTAAAATAGGTGCAATTTTGTCCAGAGATGGGTGATCATTGGGTGATACCAGAAATTGAGTACCTTGGATTAATGGGTGTCAATAGAATACAATAGCATGGAATAACAGCACCATTTGCTTGTATGGGAGTGAAAATGTGAGTTGAAATGTGAAATCACATGAATACAATGAACACAAAAATGCAATGTCAGCTGTTTTGTGAAATCAGGTCACACACACTGCACACCATCACACACACTCACAGTGACACACACACACACACACACACATTGTGAGTGCAGTAGTCCTACCTGTGTGAAGTAGAGGTTGAGCAGGCAGAGGGTGAAGAACTGCAGGCAGACGGGGCAGCAGTAGAGCAGCCAGTAGGCCAGAGGCTGCAGCTGGTTGGCCTGCACCACATTTTTAAAGTAGAAAGAGAAGAGGGTCGTCCTCAGAGCTGCCCACAGCAAGCACAGGAACAGAAACACACTCTGGTAGCTGAAGCGCTTGTGTCCGTAGTGCAGAATGAGCCAGAGCTGCAGGTAGACGAAGACAAACAGGAAGGAGTAGAGGACGGTGTAGATGGTGGTCAGACTGAGCTCCAGTGTTGGGGAGACTGCAGCTCCGTGGGACTCCTTCAGGGAGGTAAACAAATGGGGATTCACCTCCTCTCCTGCAGGAAACATCTCCACTGACGGCTCGCGCTAACACATGGGATCCTGTGAAGGCAAAAGCACTAAAACTGGGTCAGATCTGGGCCAAATCCTGCGTGGATGACAAAAAAAGAGTCCGTGGAAAATGTGCGATTAAAGCAGTTTATTCTGCAAAGAAATGGCATCATGAAACTGGGTTTAAATCCGGTTTGGGGTTGACGAAAAATGGGGGTCTGGTCTTCAAAAAGATGCAAAACAACAAAGAGAGAGAGAAAGAAAACAAGAGAGAGGTCCCCCTGTGAATCTCTGCAAAGCTGCTCTCTGCAAAAAACAACTTAAGGGGGGAAAAACCTCAAGATCAGCTGTGATGCAGTTTTAGACCCGCCCCCATGCTCTCAATTCAAACCGAAACTAGCGTTGCATGGTCCGCCATCTTGGCTCACCACCAGGTTCACTTTCATGTGAAACAGCTGATTCCAGAGCCACATATTGGAGCCAGTTTCCGAGCTAAAGCTCCGGAGTTAACCACGTCCTCACGCCCACTTCCTCAGTGCACCGCTTCATTGGCTAAACCTGCCGCCCAACCTCCGCAGCTCTTTCATGCCATTGGTTTATGATGATGTCAGCTGTGGAGGTGTCCGCCCTTTACGCGCTTGTGATTGGCCATTTGTTCAAGTCAAAACTGCTCCCCGATCTTATTGGCTCAAAGAAGCACGTGGGCGTCTCTCACAGAGAAAGAGGCATCAAAACAAGCTTGCAGACGTTTACGTTAAGTTACCGAACGACAACCAACTTAGACGGAAATGTCAAAATAAAAGTTTAAAATGTTAGGAACAGCAAGCTTTGTGAATAACAAGCACTAGAACATCTGTAAAACAGCTGTGTTCTCATCAACGAAGTATTTTGACATTATAATTTTGTGTTCATAGCACTAAATGACACAGGCAACCCAAAAACGCCAAACATTTTTTCAAGCAAGGATTTTATTTTAAAACAATCACCGGAAGTGCTGTGTTAACTGCAGTAATTTGACTGTCTTGCGAAAGATGGAGCATTTTTGAAGACACATTTTTCAATTGTTTTCGTGCAGCCTGGCGAAAAATAAGCTTGCAACTTGTCTTGTCAGTCTAACATTACATCTCCTACGGACATATATATCTTCTAAATGTACAGGTGTTAGCATGAGCTAGCCATGTAGAGCCATGGTCGGACATCCATCAGTAGGCAGTTAGCTAGCTGAGCTGAGCTAACTGGCGTTACCTACATTCCTAAGTGGAGCAGAAAGCGCCATTTTTGGACTTTCTTCGGCACTTTATGAGAAACTGCTGCTTATAATTAACGTCATAATGTATTTGACTCCTTTTGCCACGATTTTTCCTGTGGTTTCTAAAGTCTGTGCCACTTTGAAAGACAAAAGTTGAACCTAAACCCCACCTCGACTTCCTCAGGTAACTCTCCTAGCATCTTTGTTGTCTCTGCTTGTTTCTCAGCTTATTTGTGTCTATTCGGGTAAATGGAAGTGAATGTACTATAAAGTAGTGCAGATCGTATGAAATTAACAGTGAATGCACATATTACTTTCTGTCATCCAGGAAGTCTCATTTTCATCAAGTTTGTCTGCTTCCTCTCTGCTCATAACACCTCTGCACCTGCTTATTTCATCACAATGATATTCCCCACAGAGAGCACAGCAGAGCCTGTTCTCCATCATGTGGATGTGCATTGCTGTTTTCCTGCTGTGGATGAAGTCAGGAGGATGCACAGAGAAAGCCAACACGTCAGACCTGATTGAATACACAGCTGCAGACTTCTATGAGAAATTGCATTCTGGGAAGATGATGTTTATCTATTTCGAACATCAAGGTAGGCTGCTCCCTCTGTCTTACAAAAAACACACATTTTCTCTAGATGTAGTGTTGATAGGTAATGCAATGTATTTGTGATGATATATTTGCTTCTCAGTTGATTCAAGTAGTTTTCAAACACATAAAGAGGCCAGATATCTACAGTATATAACTTCATTTAACCAGGAGAAATGCCTCACTGAGATTAAAAAGCTCCCTTACAGGAGTGTCCTGGGTGAGAATAACATGAAACATGAAACATAGCACAAAAGCATAGGCAACAAGCAAATATTAAAATAGATGAAATATGAATAGAATAATCAAGTGTCAAACAGATATGATCAGAAGGATAGTATAATCCCACTTCACCAACATGTTAATAGTTGGGAAGGTAGTTTTTTTTCCAATATGTCTGAGCTCAGGTAAGGTCCACTGTTTAGATGACAATTAATTCACTGAGGATGATTAGCAAATGTTATAGATTAGAGGTAATGACTTTAGGAATAATGTCAAAAATGCTAAACCAAAAGGAATTTTAGAACACAAAAACTACACCATGGCCTAAAGTAGCTTCTGAGGACTGACATCTGTCACATGGGAGAGAAACATCTGGATAGATTTAGTGTATTTTTATGTCGAAATAGTGGAATAGTGTATTTTGTGTGTAGAGCATAGTTTGAGGTTGTGTAACGTGTTCCCTATATATCTGGAATACAGACACAACTGGTGGAACTTCTTCAAAAGACATAGCCTCCAGCTGACAACAGTAGATAGTATAATAACATACCATGCAAAGATCCAGTTTCAAATCAATTTGTCCTTCATCCTCTCCACATCAGTTTTTGCTGTCATGTCAGCAATGATTCAGTGGCTTGTCAAGGTGCAACCCAGCTGATAGCAGCTAAATTTATGGGTTTTTTAAAGCCTTTCAACCCACTAATCCATGTTAACAGTATTTCTGTCTGTATCCAGTCTCTCCAACCATCTCTCTCTTCTTGGTGGAGTTGGAAAAGTCTGCTGATGCCCTGCAGGATTATGGGGTACTGGTAGGGAAGGTAACTATATTCCTCTCAGTGCTATGTGCTCCATCTTTCAAGGAAGTTGACAATAAAACTCAATTTTTTATCAACTTCAGGATGTGGACACTGATACCAGCAAGTGAATGGATAGATAGGCGGTGCATGATTACCTTTTTTTTGTTCTGTTCTGTTCAGGTCAACTGCAATAAAGAACTGGTTCGCACATACTGCACAGAAGAAAGGGTGCTGCATACAGCATTTCTGTTCAGGTATGTTTTGTGGACATGAAAGATTCACTGGTAGTTAGTCAAGAAATATAACAACAACCGCAGAGAATATAACTCTGACAAGGGCTGTATTTGTCACCATAGACATAGAAGACATATGTATATTTATTGTTTTGGAATTTTCTTTAATCTCTCTCAAACCCTCTGCTGTATTTTTCTGTTAGAGGCGGTAAAGAGTTCTTGGGTTTTGATTTGGACACAGTGTTTGACGTCAACTCCATAGTCTCCGAAGTCCTGTTGTAAGTAAGCAGCACTCTGCACTGTGAGTTATAATCAAGCACAGATGTGAGAGGCTTTAACCTTCACTCCGTGCTGGTATCTAAAACACACATAATACATTTCCAAATGATATGGTTAACATGCTGATAAGTAGTACTTGTGTATATATATATATGTAACTAAATAAATTATTTTGCAGTTTATTTACAATTTGTATATATTTTACTGCATTTATTAATACAGTTTATTTTATGTCTTTTATTTTATATTACCCATTCTGGAGTTTTATATGTCATCTTATGCAGACTCCAACATGTGAATAATAATGTTTTTTCTGCTTTTGTGCCACATTTCAAACCATGTGATGCCATCATCACAATGTGTAATGAGAAAATGGGCTGCAACTAACATTTATTTTCACAATTGATTAGCTGACTGTGAAATGGTGAAAAATAGTGCGAATGTGTTCATGAAACGTTCTCAGAGCCCAAGGTGACCTCTTCAGATATCTTGATTTGCATAGAGCTTCATTGTTTTCCAGTAGTGATTACAAACACACCATCAAGCCACACTGTTGTTCCTTCATTACCATTAACACACACACATTGCATTTATTGTGATTCAATCCCACATACACCATCCTGCTGTCACAAATGCAAACTAGAAGACCAAATGTAGCTCCACTGCTGGAAATAGTCCCCAACAAAGGCTTTATTTCTTCCTGTTTAAGTAACGTTTGCCAAAAACTACAGTGCCCACCTTTTTTGGGAAATTGCAAAGCCTTTTAACAAATAAAACTGTCTATTTGTGAGCTGTTTGGGTTTGGGGCTGAGAGCCGCAGACAGAACAGAGTATTGAGAGATGTATGAAAAATATAAAATATCAGCAACATTATCTTTGAACTTTTGTCTTTCTGTCTTTCTCTTCCAGCGCCATTCTGCGTGAAGAGGTCAAGTACGTCCACACAGATGCCGACCTCCTGGCCATGGAGAAGGCAGCCAGAGGGAAGAAGGATATTGTACTGGGTTATGTCCGCAGTCTGGGAACACAAGGTATGGAAAAGAAGAAGAGGATGGACATGTAGAGGCAGAAAATGTTGAGGAACACGAGAGTGAAAGTGATTGTATGTGGTCTCAGTGATACATCTGGCTGATGTATTTAAGGACTGATTAATTGACTCATACATACTGTGTGAGGTCACAGACTGTCTGATTAATTGACAGACTTGAATGCCGAATCAAATTAATTGTATTGTGTCTTCTGATTGTATTACTGAAGAGCACAGATCAATGATGGAGACAGCGTATGTGTACGGATCCAAATACCAGTTCATCCTCATAACTGGAGGCCCAGTTTTGAAGCACTTAGGGTAGGTTCTTTATCTTTTTAACTTCATATGTAGGAAAAAAACTTACATTTAAGAGAGAATAAATGGGACGTTAGGAGGCTCAAGTCATGGGTTAAAGTTGTTTATCCACTATATTTTAACTGCAGTGCATTTCCAAGTGCATGTTGACTGGAATACTGTGCAGATACTTTAGACTGAAAAAGATATGAGCCTTAAAACCTGATCTGCAAATTACAGCTTTTTTGCAATCGAGGTTTTTGAAAAGTTGTATTCACTGTGTCTCTCTGTCTCTGTCTCTCTGTTTGTCTTTCAGCGTTAATGAGTTGTCTCACTCGTCTCAAGTATGGTTCCTCCACTGTAGAGTTCACAGTGGGTTCATGACCCTGATGACCTCTGAGCGCTGCCCTTTGACCCGTATGAGGAAACCCCTGTCCACTCTCAGCCTCCACTCCTTCCTGCAGCTCATGGAGGCTCCACTAGTGGTCAGTAAGATGGAAATATAGAACCACTGTGGAATATTGCATATTCATGCAAAACATGATCGACCAGTCTTTTCGCTCTACTTTAGACTTAGACATCTGAAATCAATGTATTTTTGTCTAATTTTGTAGCACAAGTCAGCAAAGAAAATCTAACAGACAAAAATGAATAGAATGTATTCATTATTACATAATTGTATGTGTCTCTTCACTGCCAGTCTGAAGTTTACGATGACCCCTCCTCGGTCCAGCCCCCTCAATTCCCCTACCAGCAGACCCCCCAGGTCTTCCTGTTCTCTCGTCCCGCAACCGAGCACCTGGACCGGGACACTGCCACCACTCTGGCCTGGAGACTCCGTGGCCTCGCTCTGCTGCTACTCGTACACAGGTGCACATTATTGGTGTGGTTTTAGACATTGTCTTCAATTTACTGACATTGATCACACATGATGTATTTTTCCTGTAATTCCACACAGAATTTAATCTTGTTATACTCTTTAATTTTATTTATTATTAATTATTCTATTAATTTATTAATTTGTGTTTTCCATGTGTTGTCCTGCATTCTTCTTTATTCCTTTTTAATTTGTATGTTTACTTTCCCACCAAAGCGTTCTAAATCTACCTTTATCACTTTTCATTGATGTGTGTGGGGGTGTGTGTCTGTGTGTTATCAGGCAGAGTCCTGCAGTGAAAACCTCAGATGAATATAATGCTGCTTACAGGCTGCCTGAGAAGGTATGATGGTCACATACGTACATGTGTGTGTATATATATATATATATATATATATATATATATACACACACACATATATATATATACACACACACACACACACACATATATATATATATACACACACACACACACACATATATATATATATATATATATATATATGTATATATACATATATATATATATATATATATATATATATATACACACACACATATATGTATATATATATATATATATATACATATAAGATTACCCGTTATTTTTACCCATGGGTGTTTTACTTTTTGTGTGTGTGTGTACTTTGAGAGTTTAGAGGTGAAGTATTTGACCTTACATGACCTTGATGAGGTGTTGGAGCTCTTCACAAATCAAGAGAAAGAGGAGGACGAGGATGAGAGGGTGGAGGAAGATGAGGATGAGGAGGATACACATTTTGGTAAGAGTCTCATGGTAAGATGGAGAGAATAAAAGATAGGAATTGAACAATAGGGAATGGGGGCAGAAAATGTGTGAGCATATATGTGTGTATTTATGTTTTACTGTGTCTGCCTCCAGGCATGCTGGATGATGAAATTGCAGTTTCTGTCTACGAAAACAGAGGCAACATGCTGGACATGGACTCAATTACCCAACTAACCTCGGACAACTTCCATACCACAGTATCTCAAAGCAGCCTGACGGTGGCGCTCTTCTACCTCAGATGTAAGACATACACTCATTACTGTTATGTCAAGGATGTCGAGCAATCTGAATTAAAAGTTTGAATATTTGAGGGTGGAATTAAGTGTAGTTTCTATTTTCGCCACCAGGGGATGCTGTTTCAATGGCTTTTCTCAGCTCCTTCATTGAAGTTGCAGACAGACTTGCAGGTAAACAAGAGAGTACAGCATGAATAGTCCTTATGGTAGTGGTTTTTACAGTCTGACACTGTGGGACCCCCTCAGACAAAATTGAGATAAATACACCCCCTAGTTGCAATCTTAAATTGTTGACTTTTTTTGTCTCTATGTCCACATGTTTTCAACAGGGCAATCTCTATCTGTATATGAATTGATAAAAGGAGTGTTGATGTTCCTGAAATGTTCCAATGTTCTGCTCTGATCTTGATGTTTGCCTTATTAATAAATCTCTTCAGATTCCAAGGTCCAGATGAGTGCGGTCGACTGTGGAGAGTGGACCGACCTCTGTGCTGCTCAACCAGGCAGCTCCCTCCCGATCCCATTCCAGCCAATCACGGCCTTCCCCAGCGTCTTGCTGCTTCGCCCCGAGGACTCAGCCCAGCACTACAGAGGCATGCTGGCTACTGAGGCACTGCATCGCTTCATCATGCTGTGAGACATTTTCTGAAGAATCAAGAGACATGAATGAGTCTTTGAAATTCTGTAGAAATTAGGAGTTAGATGAAATCATCAGGGGTATTTTACACATCCAGTTCAGGTCAGTCCAGTCATCATGAGGAGTACTACATAGTGTGTGAAAACTGCTTAAAAATAACTTTGTGACTCTGGAGGGAGAGGAAATAACCCTGATGATGTCATAGTGACATCATTAAACCATTTACAAAGAGTGCAAATCCCCTCAAATCCCCATATATGATAAAGAAAGCCAAGGAAAGACAAAAATACCTTTAATGTCCCTGTAGAAATTATTGTCTTGGGCATCAGTACATCATCAAGAAGATAAAATGGTTCCTGAGAGCATCAACCAATGACAGTGTTTCACAGAACAAAATCACAACAAACAACAAAATCAAACAACATGTTTGTATCAGAACGATACAAAGAAAGTCAGATAGGACAGATGAGATCCATCAGACAACAGTGTTTGCATTACTAGTGAGGGCCTTGCTTGTTAAACAAATAAACACACAAAGGAAACTCTTGGTCATGAACTTGGCCACATGTAAACAGCAGGACATCATCAATCCATGTTGGGGAGCTTTTACAAATATATTTTATGTCGGAATCTTGTAGTCATTACTTATAGTGATGTACAGTCATGCTTTCTATAAAGCAGGAGATTTTCCACAGGAAGAGCTTTTTTGTCCCATAATGCCCCGGATGCTTCAAGCTATGCTTTCATTTCATCGTGTCTTGACTGAGGAGCATCTCCTCAATGCAGAATGAGACCAATCAGACCAAAGTATTGTAGCCTTTCTCTTGGAATAGATTGATTTCTGAGCCTTTGCGACCATGGCCAGGTCTTCCACGCAGTCCAGGCCTGAAGCAAAAACTCATGAGGCATTAAAGGCTCTTTTGTCCTTGTACTTTTACTTATGTATAAATACTTATTTGTCTGTTCTTTAACAAGGAGCCGCCTAGCTTCTCCCGTGCTACTGTCCACCCAAGAGGAAGTGACATCATTCCTAGAAGAGGTGCCTCACCCTGATCTAGCTGGCTACAATCCTGACAGACTACTGGGACTGTTTGAGACACAATCACACACAGGTAGGAGGCTGTAGTCCCCAATTTTTTTTTTTAGTACAGCACCTGTGCCCCAGTTAGTCAAAAGGTTTAGAAAAATAAGTAGTGTCTTAGTCTGCCTCGTAATACTTTACATGATTACCAAGCTCCTACTAAAGACGTTCATTTTTCTAAAACGAGTCACAAATATATACTTTCACTTTTAAACAAGGCGCAGTAATTTCCATAAACAGCTGGATTGTAATTGTAAGCAAATGTTACTCAAACAGGAATAAATATTGTATTTGTAGGAGACTATTCTCAGCTGTAGTTTAATACACAGTTTGGAGTGTTAACAGTACTTCAGGCTAAAAAAAGCATCCCCGTCTTAACAAAACCCAACAGGCTGTGTTTCTGGGAACGTGATGCTTCGGGTACCTGAACAGGATTCAGGTAGTTCAGTTTGAGTGACAGATTTGTGAGCTCCTCAGACACCAAAACACTGCACATCAGTTTCTAATACTTATCACACTGGCAACTATATATGACTGAGAGGTAAACAGTGGAAACACAGTGTTCATGTTCTGAAGTAATCAGTCAAGAATGTGTGTTTGTGGTTGTGCTTCGGCAAAAGATGAGCCAGGTTCGACTTTTTTCCCTTCAGTGTTGGCATTCCCACTGGCTCTGTTCAAGTGATTGATGGAGCTGCGGTGTCACACAGTGCTAACTCAGCCTTATTGAGTGTTTCTGGCAGTGTAGATGAGATTGAACCAAAATGTACTACAGTGTTTGTGTTTATGCTAATGGCATGTGAATGAACATGTCACCCAGTGCAACAGTTGTGGCTCATGATATGTTTTTAACAGATTTTGGACAACAATGGAGCTCTCTGGCACAGAGGAAGAAGATCTATCAGGCTTTAAATTCATGCACAGTACTTGTTAATTGAATAATTGTTAGTTGTTTTTTTTCTTTCTTTTCGTGTTCACAACAAGAAAAATGTTACCAACCGTATCCTTTTGACGTAGAAGATGTGAAAAGAAACTTTGAATTGTAATGAAATAAATAACACAAGCCAGACCAGGTCACTAAAATGCAGTAATATCCTATCCTTGTAAGACCTACTATTATTGCAAACCACTGATGATGTATATGTGATGTTTCTCTGTCTCATCAGGTGTATCACTGTTTACTGAAGCAGCAAAGTCACTGAGAGGAGAGGTGCTGAGTGGACTGCTGACAGACGGGCTGGCAGAGAAATGGTAACAGCTTTAAATTCAGTCGTTACTGTTTCAAGGTTGTCCCCGAGTGCTTCTCTTAAGTTCCTGTTTGAGAGTGTGAAGTTGTAATTCACTCATTCACTTGAATTTCTTCTAGTGCTTTGACAAAAGACAATGTAACCAAAGTATGAAGAGAGGAAGAGGTGCATTGTGTCAATGCTCATTTAACTGTCAAAGTTAGTATTTTCAACAGTGCTTAAAGGTTGTATGAGATTGATTGACAGTGTTTTGAGGGGTAGAATTCACTCAGGAAAGCTAATCAGCGGATCAAAGACAATTAAAATCCAGTCAGGACACTTCAGTCAATGTGTGATTACATTTTGTCAAAGGTAAGATATTCCCCTGTCATTTAATTTAATAATACAACCTTCAGTGTCTTGAATATTTATTTAAGTTGCCATGCTTGTTGTGCAGGGCGGTGGAGCACACTGTGGATCTTCCTGCAGTGCTTGTGTTTCCATCTTGGAGGACACACACTCATCCCTCAACGCTGTCTATGTCCGCCTCTGCTGAAGAGCTGCTCTCACACATTAATTCTGCACTACTGCATCCACTGGTAAACCAAACTGTGCACATGTGTCATTCTGTCTCGTAAAGTCATGTTTACATTGAGACATACTAAACAAAGATATTTTTAAGTAAGCTGATGAAATGAACTAAATGAGTACAGCCAAAGATCTAAATGCCAGCGTCTCTCAGCCCAGATTGTGAGCCTATCATCATTTACATCTCATGAAACAAAATAGCCATAAATAAATGATGTGGACGTAACTTGGAAATTTGGGAAAGCCAAGATGCAATCTTTCACAGTATGTCACAGATAACAAGCACCATATGTTAATTCAGTTTGGTTTGGGAAACGTGGTTTCCTCAATACATCCAATGTCAGAGGAATGCGTCACGCCAGAGTTTACATTTGCTCATTTAAACAAAGACGATGGAAAAGCGCACTTTAATGCAGATGTTGCTCAACAAGACACGTTTATCTCTCCTTGAGTGTTTGTTTTGCTGTTTTGCACTGATGAATTTGGGTCCACATTAGTTTCTGGTGTTGTGAAGGCATATAGTTGAAGTGTAACAGCCAGAGTTGAGGGTCTCAAAGCTCCTTTAATTGCCTTATAGGGCGCCTTGGATGAAAAGTCCAAACAGCAACAGCAGTTCCTTTTGGTGGCGCTGTTGTTCTCATTTTTATCAAGACTAGAATACAGCAAGATTTAACAAATCTATCCAGGTGTATCATAGGTTATAAAGGTTTTGCTGTCTGCAGATTAGGACAATCATGTCTTTTGTCAAGCCTTTGACAAACAGAATAGATGAGTGATTGAATATTATGTCTAGCAAAGACTGTTTTATTTTTTATTTGCCTTTACACACCTTATTCTACAAACAAGGCAGAACTGCAGTACATATGTCATATAAAATTAAACTATGATATGATGCACATTCAGCATTGCATGCTGCCAGTTGTTTTTCTGATCAGTGTAGTTAGATAAAACATGCTGATTGTTAATATTTGAAGTTTGCATCGTCACTGATATAATCGGTTCTGCACGTTTTGCACACTTAATGATCCGTTCTATTTGAGATCAGTGGAGTCATGTTCATATTTTTGACTCCTCTTCCTTCTTTTTCTCTGTTTTCTTCAGCCTGAGCTGACCGTTGAAAACCTGCCGTCCTACCTCTCCCTGGGTAAAGCCCTCCTCCTCCTCTTTGTGGGAGAGGAGGAGGATGAGATCGGGCGGAGGCAGAACCAGGCACTGGTGGAGGAGATGAAAGGAGTGGTGGAGTCGGGAGGGGGGAGGATGGAGCAGTACCTGGCCTGTTGGATCCACCTGTACGTACATCAGTCATTATTGACAGTCAATGAATATGGTGCTTTGTTGCTCCATCCATCCATCATGCACACAGACAAAAACACCACGTTTATCTTCATTATTTGCTTATATTTTCTATTTTTATGTTGTTTTGTTTGTCTGTGTTTCAGTGGTCGTACTCCAGCTGGTATGTCTGTCCTGGGGTCATACCTGGGCTCTATGCCCCCCCTCCCTGCTCTGGTCCTCACCCATTTGCCCTCTGGAGATGAAATCTATCAGTACCCCCCCAACACCCCCATCGTGGCCCCCTCTGTCCGACAGTGGCTGCAGAGGATTGAGGCTGGGGCTGAATCACCAGCAGGTAAGGAAGAGGAAGTGCTGGATAGCAAAGAGTTAAAAAAAAAAAAATACAAGGCAGCGGTATAAAAATAGTATATAACATGATAATATGAAGAAGAACACAAAGTGTTTAAAGCCTATTTGTTTTAATAATAGAAATTGGGTCTTGGAATACCTTAGCCAGACTTTTGAATTCATCTGCAGTGATAACAAACATTTATTGCTAAACTTACTTATAATTTATGACTTGTTTTTCCTTGATTTGGTTCAGCTCCTTATCTGAACTACATCTGAAAAAGTAATAAATGTTGTGTTAACAACAATGTTCAAGCAAAGGCGAAATAAATCAAGCAAATAAATAAATAAATAAAAGCACAGTACACAGAACAACACATCTATATTATATTGCAAAGCCTGAAAATCCCAAACCAAAAGCCAGTGAGACAGTGATTATTTATTTTTTTTAATCATTTTGAGTCATTCCTGCTCTTTCACTTGACTCGAATAGCCACATCCATAATAACTAATCCAATTACGTCCTCATACCTCATACCTCATACACCTGGTATTTCATGTGTTCTGGTCATCTATTCTGTCTGAAAAATTAGAATTTTTCCACACAATTTCCGAAGCCAGCAACTGAGCGAACGTGCAACAACTGTTTGTTGACTGTGCAGCTTGGATTTACAGTAGCTCTCTTTGCAATGAAATGGTCGTCCTCCCTCAAGCAGCAGGAGTCAGAACAGTGACGTTTTTAACTGCAGCAATAATGCACCTATCCGCAGCGATTGCCTACTTGCAGTAATTACGTGACCTCTTGCAGCGATGACTTTCCAATACACTGTCCAGTTACATTTCCTCAAGGATGACTCTGGTCAGCACATTATCAGCATAATGTCTGCTGAGTGCATAAAATATACAGATACAGACATCATTAAAGACACACCCTGACACAATATAATGGTATTTAAACCTGAATTACTCACCTTGCAGATTTGCTTGCTCATTGATCTACATTTCTGCCATTTTAATTCGTAAAATAGTAAAAGATAAGGGCAACTGCTATAAAGTAAACGTGAAAAGAGGCTGATTAGAACCTCAAATTCTGAGGAATACAGACTGATCAGGTTGACGTGACTACCACCTTATTACATTTGGCCTTTTGCAGACGTCAAAGGAGGAGAAGTAAAAGCCATCAAATTTTTACGAGACAAAGAAAATATGGAGCCTGTTAAGAATTTCCAGGCATAGGCAGATGACTTCACATGGAGACGGCAAAAACAATTTTTAAAAATCATAGAATAGATGTGACAGTGGAAATGTATGGTCATGTACAAAAGGATCTAGCTGATAATGCTATATGCTCCAAAGATGTATAGAGGTTCAAGGAATGTCTTACCAATTTTAACTTATTATACAGTTCTGCTGGCCCTCAGACAAGCCTGTTGATAAGACAGTGGCAGGATCGAGCTTGTGCTGCTCTTGTGTGAGGAATGTGAAGTTATGTGTAAGAGGCTTTGAGTTAAGCAAGCACACATGTAATGAAGGGTCTTTAAATTAAGGTGATCATTGTTAAGGTAACTTCAGAGCTTTAAACCTCCACTGTCTGGAGCTATTAACCTTTGACCTCTTGAACTCTGTTGTTTGTATGGGTGTTGGCCAAGATTAGACGCCGGTCTCGCTGTGACTTGTCTCTGTTTATCTGAACTGAAGAATTGTCATCCAGCACATTCTAGCCATTCCCAACAGAGAAACCAGAGACCTGCAACCTTTACAGATGCACAGTGGCTTTAAGTTTCCAGTTTTCACTTCATGGCAGACAGATTCTAAAACTCTTATTTGACCAAAAGTGTATACCTTGGCAAATAGCTGTAGCTAGTAACATTAATGACTTTTGAGTTTTCAAAAAAAGCACTCTATTGTTGGACTGAATTTTACTTTTCAAAACTTACTTTTCATTTGCATTATATGGTTTAGTCCTGGATTAAATTTGTCCCTTTTATTTTCATCGTTCAGTATCTTGGAAGAACTCAAAGTTTCTTACAGATTGTCATGCTGCACTTTTATTTATCTTGACAAGGCTGTGCATGCTATGTAACTAGCCAGCTAACTGACTAGGCTGACATTGCTCCTCCTCCACCTGCCTCCTCAAATGATGAGTGGTTAACGTCATGTTGCTGTGACGTGATTGGGTACAGTTGTATCGGAGTAGTTTTACGATTATAAGTACATGAGCACAGTATCAAACAGATACTGGTATCAGGTGTTGGCGTATCCCTATTGATAATAATAATAATTGAACCCTTTGCAACTCCATAGAAAACTTCCTTCACTTTCACGAAATCTGCTGATCTTTAGATGAATAAATCTTAATCCACAAGAAATCAATGTGTCACCTTCAAGATAAAACAAAATGTGCCTCAATAATAATAATGGTAATGGTGCCAACCAAATAAAAATGATTGGGAGTGTTATTAAAAGTTATTATTGCATTAAAGGCCAGTACCATCTTTAGCCCTCTATCGAGTTGCACATTGTAATTATAGATCTCTGTCTTGGTGTGTCTCTGTAGGGATGCTGGGTGAGGACAGCTGGCCTCCTCCTGTCGATTTCTATGACTTCCTGAAAATCATGGACATGCAGGAACCCGACTCTGCCCAACAGCAAACCTCTGAAGAGAGGGAGGAGGTGGACAAGGAAGAGGTGAATGTGGAAGACCATGTGGTGACAGAAGAAGGGACGGATTCTTCCTCCAGCTCGGCAACTGCAGACAATAATCCTAAAACTCACTCCGAACTGTAACAGAACAAGAGGGAAATGGAGGGAAATGACACTAAGACACTGATTAAATATGTTTGTATATTGATTCTGGGCTCATGTTTTTTCTTTTTACTATTATTATACTGTATTTATTATCAGATAATTGAGTGTATAAATGCGGTCCAATATCTAAATCATTCTTCCCTCTTATTTTTTTAGTCAACAAAAGCATGTTTCGAGTGCCAGTAAGCCTTGCCAGCATCCTAATCAGTCAAATGATCCAAACAGCTGTTACCTTTTCTGTCTGTAATAACCTTACAAACAGAACTATTTGAACTGCCTTCCAGCTTATGAAATCACACCATGCGTGGAAATTGCAGTGACATTAGGTGAAGGATATCTATGTCCTGGAAATGTCATGGAAATTATTCTGATGTTATTTCCCCCTCCATCATTCCACCTCCTGTCCCGTAATGACAGTGGCATCATGGGATGGCTGCGTAATTTTTCCCGGCAGTTGAGAGGCAGATTACAGGAGGTGGAATAGGTTAGTTGTTAGTGGTTTCAGTTGTGGTTTCTGGGACCTTGAGTTGTTTGAATCAATTTATGTCTTAGTTAAAAGGGAACATCCTTCCTAAACCATGTACTGGAGGGTCCAAATGGCCCCTGCATTGTGGTTTAGGGGGCATTTTCTGTTGAATGCATACGTGTCTGCTTCAGTTTTTGTCCCATTACTCACTTTCTTTGTTCCAATTGTGCCTACATGTGTATATGATCTCAGGACTGACAGTTTATTTTCTAAGTTGGTGTTTTGATGCTGTAAGCTGGGAAAATACATAAATAAACATATAGAGTAAATTGGAATTAGATTATAATGTATGACATACTGGGCACAATATAGAGAACATTACATTGAGTAGCAATAGTGAAATTCAATATTTGTTCAACACTCATGTTTTGAGGTACACAAGTGTATAAAGGTTTAGACAATGTGACCATTTTGGACACATAATATGCCTTAAATTGGAGTATATTTGTAGATCTTTTTAGAGATTCATGGCTCTCACAGGACAGTGACACACATGATGATCCTATAACTTACAATACACTGCTATAGATTAAACGAGCCAACAGTATAAAAAGTTGTTAAAATTAGCTTCTTAAACGTCTACAGCATTAAAATCCAACATACACATTAATGCAGAAGTAATATTAATCCCAAGCATCAGATATAATAGTGAAACACTGACAGGGACCATTTTACTGGAGAATGAATACTTTTCACACTTGAAGTATATTTTGCTTATGATACATAGTTTTACTTCAGTAAGGTTTCGAATGCAAGACTTGTAGTAGAGTATTTTCAGTGTGTATTACTACTTCTACTTAAATAAAAGATTTGAATACTTCTTCCACCTTCCACCTCGGGCCTTTTCCCCAAAATAGAAATCACTGTCATTTAAATATAGAAATTGAATATTTTTCTTTGTTATAATAGACTCAATTTTTCATTGTTTTCTCAAACGGGTGAAACAGCGCCCCTCTTGATTGTAACAGCTGGTATATGTTAGCCAGTTTGTGTGGCCAAAGATGATATTGCAACCTTCCAGAAGTCCGCTGAGCAGAAACCCGGTGAATTTAATTAAAACATCTTTTGAAGTAGTAAAGACAGTACGGTTACTTTTATACCACCTCGAAACT
Organism: Holacanthus passer; assembly: GCA_025331565.1. NCBI lineage: Eukaryota > Metazoa > Chordata > Actinopteri > Pomacanthidae > Holacanthus > Holacanthus passer. The sequence continues at coordinate 98,789 of JAFREQ010000209.1, read as the reverse complement.
GTGAAAATCACAGGAGAAAAACCTCTGAAGTTAAGTTCAAACAGTGTCAAAGTCTGGCCTCACAGCTACAAACAAAATGTTTTTTGTATTATTTAAAGTTAGCAAGTTAAAGTGTTGCTAATGATATCAGCTAACCCGTTTTTGTAAGCTAGTTAGCTAGTTAGCGTCCATGGAGGGAGGAGATGAGGACTTCTGTCAAACATAATGGCTGTCAACATGGATTCTTCACTGAATGAAAGAAAGGAGAATGCACTTAAAACAACGTGAGTCAGATATACCCTTTATCTGTCTGCCTGTATGTGTGTCTGTGTGTCCCTGTCCGTCTTTGCTAACTGTCTTTTGCTAAGTGTCTTTTGCTAGCTGTCGCTTGCTAGCTTTGGTTTCCTGATGGTTAAATAGCTCTGTGCTCTGACTTGATTGGCAGTTCGTTCACCTGCTGACTGTGTGTGATGAAGTCCTGAAGTCCTGTGAATGAACCTGTGCGAATGGTCTGTGGGACAGTTTCTTCATAACATTATTTTTTATTTTTTTGAAGCTGTACTGTGTATTGAGCAATAAGATTTGATAAGTAATTATACTACTGGTCTGTAGATAGATTTTTGTATGGCAAGCATATAGATTAAAGTGTGTAAGTCATGTATTTGATACATGCATTGATACCTTTTGATGTGAACATAAGCTTTTGGATTTGTTAAGTGTTCAATATTGGTCTCTACCTATATCATACTATAAGCTTTGTAGTATTCTATATGTTTAATATGCAAATACAATACATAAGAAATATGTATGTGCATTTCTTTTTGATCTAAATTGAAATCCATTCATCCATCTGGCCAGATTTAAGGTCAGATTAAGCTGATATAGAATATATATAACATTATTATTTTTTTCTAAATTAACATTGTTGGGTTAAATCCATTCAAATTGTTTTATATTGATTATTTTATGACCATTGATTAGAAAAACATTGCAGAAGGCTGAAATAATAAGAAAGCAGTCCTTGAATATTTTTGTCTTTGTGCGGATTTCTCCTTCATGAAGTCAGTCTTCGTTGTACCTACACTGCTCAAGTTGATCAGTGTCAAAACCGTAGCGGGCAGAGCAGAAAAATGCGATTAAAAGCCAAAGCCGAGCAAATCTCTGTGTGTTTGCACATCACAGATGGATGGATTTCATCGAACAGCATCTGTTTGGGTTTGTCAGTGGAGCCGGTGATTCCAACTGGATTAAATCCTGAGGTGCTGCCTCAATTATCATGTCTGGAAAAGATATTTTTAAATAAAATAACATTTTGCCTGAGTTCTGGGCTTAAAGAGCTTATCTGCTCTCAACTCATGTGTCAGCTTTGTAATGTGTGGCAGTGCCAGAGTTGGCTTGAGCAATTCAAATAATTGCTGTCACTGACTTTTAACAGTTAGCCCTCCTGCTGTTGGCAGCTATTTCAGGCAAACTGACTCCTGCCATAAGAGCTGAGAAGACAATCAAACTCAAGATAATGGTGTGGCTGCCCAGTTAGCCAGATAACTGTGGCAATAATCCATATAGCTGCACACAGTTTGATTCATGATGACATCTAAAACCTGCACAGGCCAATTTCACACTCTGCTTATGGCAGCACCAGCTACCCAGAAAACTGATGAAGTGCCATTAGAGAACGGAATATCATGAGTTGAAGAAGCTGGAACTAAAGGTTCTTAAACCAGAAAGCGTGAATGCTTTTCCTGCATTTACATACATTAATATCAGTCTGTGGGAATGCTATTAAGGCATTATTAGCACATGCCCTACTTTAAATAACATTTTATTTCATTAATAGACACCTACTTTGATTACATTTACTGCACAGAGCACTGTATGTTACTGCATTAGCTATGATTGGTGTTCAATTGTACGGTCTCTTTGAGAGAATATTAACTGTAAATAAAACATTGACTACATTATTTTTTTAACCTGAAAAACATGAGGTGAGGCATTAGGAGGCTTGTTGTAACCCTAAGCAGTGCCTGCATTATTCTTAGGCTGCACCCTGACAACCTCCACCAATAAGTTAACAGCAACTTAGTCACCTGACAGGCAAAAACGTGGGGAAAACTGTTTATTTATATAACTTTCAAGGCTTAAAAAGAGTGAACACAGCATAAAATATGAATAATAATTCCATAAGGGCAAGGTCTGCTGGTCTGTCAAATGATGCTGAGAAAATTGGATTTCTTAACTTTGTTTGCATTTGCAGGTGTTCTCTTTCATCTTTTTAAATTAATTGTGGGTCATATGCGCTTAAATATGTTGTAAAATTTTGGGCTAAATTGTTTATCACACTCTAAACCTGCTGAGGGAGGTGGTGTGCATCTGTGTGAGACTGTGTCTCCCAGACACACACAAACAGACTAACGTACAAAATAATTGCATTTGCTGCTGCCTGGAAAAAACCTGAGTCAGCATAATCAATCAGTTGGGAAATGATCCAACGTAGATCAAGTATGTAACTAGATTGTAGAACAACCGCCCGTTCCTGTGTTACATGTGTGTTATGACATTACCGTAAGCAGACCATGTATATTATTCAATTTCTGGGGGATATATTACACGCATACACACACATACACATGCCCAGAGCAGGCCTGATGCCTCAATCATGTCATCATTTGTCGTGTTTGTTTATTCTTGGGATAATAAGAGTAATTAGAGTGGGAGTACACTAAGTTTTTGGTCCACTGTTGTTAACAAACTTGGCACAATACTTACATTACTATATATTGTACAAAGCAGACTTTGGTAGCTAAGCAAAAGGCCAATTTCACATAATCTATTCCTTTTTAGATAGTTTCAACGGTTGCATAACTCCGACTGCAACGACTGGTTTCAACTTTCTGCGCAGCAGCTATACAGGAGATTAAATCAAGCACGAGCAAGTCAGCACATGCAGGCACGTGGAGGAGGAACCTGGCTCGATTACAAGGTCATTATACGCAATCTCAGAGAATTGATGGCCTAATAGCACACAGATGCATGAGTGTAAGAATCCAAAAGAGCAGATGAGATGATGGGGAGGCAGAGTCACAGCAGAGCCTTGAGAAGATCATATATGTGTCTGGTTTCATTGTGTCTGAAAATGAAGTCTTCAGGACTTATTATGAGCTTGTTTTGTTTGTTGGTAACAGGAGGTCTGACCTGTGCTTGCATGTGTGTAGGTCCATGTAATCAAGCCTGGTGTTGCATCCACTACACCCACAGTATGTGCATGCATATGTCTCTCATATATCTTTTTTATTAGCCCAGCTGGTGGATGTACGTCTTTGGTGTGTGTGTGTGAGGCATAGACAAATGACCCCAGCCATGCGGGAGCAAGGTTACAGAGATATGGAGTTGTGTTGGGAATACTTTCAGTACATGGCTTTGTGTACTGTGTGTTTTTGTGTGTGTTTGTTTGTGAACTTGAGATGGCTGTGTGTGGGAATATACGTATACTCCAAGATTGCGATAATCAAATTCTCGACCATAATTACAGTAAAACCCCTACGGGATGCCCCTAATCTGTGTTCTCACAGACGCACACACACTCATACAGGATCTCACTCCCAAAGCCAGGATACATTTCTACATGACGACCCAAAAGAAAATGATAACAACAGCCATGCAGTTATTTAAAATTATGCACTCTACAGAGGTCATTTGGCTGTGTAGAGCATTATTTTCATAACCATACAGGTCGGAGTGAATTAAATCTAGTTTTATCATGGCTGCTTGCTGGCAAACACACCAATACAGAATGCTCATTTATATTTTGGGCCAGTACACTTTTATGAAAAGCTAGGACAGTCCTCAGCCATCAGCTATAAAGATTTAAAGAGCTGATGTGTGATGACCATGCAACTTCAGAGCTGTGTGGCTATCTGAAGTTAATGCACACCCTCTATCCTACTGGTCACCAACCTTTTTGTGTTATGTTGCCCCAGTATACCCAGTCTGGACCTTGTTTTCAAATTCTAGTAAGACATGAGGAAGTAAAGCTAATTCTGCTATATTATCCTTCCAAAATATTAGAGCTGATAACTTGATCATGAAGCATTTTATTTTGCTTGTGGTGATAATTGTGTTGATGCTACATGTGTGTTGTTTTTTTTACAGTAAATAAACAAAAATCATGTATGTATGATCGTGACAGTTGCAGAAATAAGAATTGATTTGAAGACCATTAAAGTATTTAGATTAAGATGCAAAATGACTATATACACTAATTGTTGTTATCATATAGCGTTCAGAAGTGGCATTGCTTTACTGACGACCAGCCAGAACTGTTTGGTGCGAAATCACCTTATGTCTGTGAAGTTTGAGTAGTTCCATCAAAGAGTGATTCTCCCTTCTAATGTTGTTAGTGGCCAGAAAAGCAAAAACTATCCAGTATGTTACGAGGAAAAAGCAAAAAGGTCTCAAAAAAGCAATCCAAATTTGTGTGAGAGAAGTTTTTTTTTCTTTCTTATACCAGTAATCATTCAGTGACCCCTCAGATTTATCTCATGACCTCTTGGAGGGGTTAACAATGTCTGTTTAAGCCAGTCAGTGTCTAATTCTCTAAGTTAAATTAATGTCTGTTTTGCTGCTTTGTACGTTAAACCGTAATGATTCAACTTGCAGTCAGTTCATGAGAGCTGTTACAATTTTTGTCAGGGCGGGCTTTTCTCTAGCACATTGCTCTTCTCCTCTGTTCTGCTTCGGCTTTGTTGGCAATAAATAGAAGAATGACTGAATACCTGGATGCCAGATTCAGGGCCCTCGGGTCCTGAAGTATGCCATGGGATTGATAGATGGATATATTTTTGTATCACAGCTGTTTCCCTCCACCAACATCATGGTTCAGGATGTGACTCTATTAGTGTAAATCATTTTCTGTTTCTGTGCTTAAGTTTATTAATCTGTCCTTTTGCTGTGCTGACCTCTGTGTTAACCTGTCCTTTCTTGTGACTCTGCACCAAAACAATTTCCTACCAATCGTAACTGAGTGATGAAGGCAATTCTTGATCTTGGAGTTGAGAGTCTTGAACTAACAGTCTATATCAGTCTCTCCCTCTTATCTTTTCATTGTGCTGCACACTGGTACAGTGTAAAAGCAGGAATGCAGTATGTGTTTTAGGTCCAATTTTCCCCTAAATTAAACTTGAGAAAGGGAGGGAAAATCAATCAATGTGTTTCTTTTAACAGCATTTTCACTGTGGTAATCAGGAAGTCGTTGAGTAATGATGTCAAGGGTATGACTGAATGTGAGAGCATAGTTAGGCTACATTATTTTCTTAGTAAGTTTAGGTCACTGCCACTGGTGACACACTGTGCTGTCATGGGATTCACTCAGTGCCATTTCCTGTCTCTCTGCCATTGGAGAAAAAGAGAAATAGGAAATAAACCATGAAGGGCGTGGGGACACAGATGAGTCAAAATGAGCCGAATCGTCAAGATCACATTTGGAATATAATGTCTTTGGAGAATTGAGTCAGTTATGACCCTGCAGCCTAGTCCTGCCTGCTGAAGAATATAATGACAAGCTTACTGGACATTCACTGTATCCTGCATCAGTTTGAGTCTGCACAGTAAAAAAATGTTTGGTTTCGAGAAGATTAGTTCCAAAATCATGTCTGCATATTAAAAATGATTACACAAATGTTCTAAATAGTTTTTTTAGTATTTCTTAAAGACATTTATTGTCATTTTTCATCATCACTGACATCTGTAAAGTCATTCTGCAAAACTTATATATACACTGTATGTAGTATATTTTTATTTATAAAATACAGAAAGTTGCATTGTGGGATTGTTGTGAGATTTTCAACAGTGCTATGTAGTTCATGAATTTCACACTCTGAATTTGGACACTTGAATAAAATGGTGGACTGTAAATATAATGCATACAGTAAATAGGGAGTGACTTTATTTTATTTTTTTCAGCTGTTAACGGGACATTGTGGGAGAATAGTGCCCATTAACAGCATTTTGAGTGTGAACGCACTATATACTCAAAACTTGCTTAGAATTAGTATGTAGTATGTATTTGGGACACAATGTTCCTGGAGCATTTTATAGTGGAGGCGCCTTGCCTGAAACAAAGAGCACCTCAGCTAACATCAGAAGAAATTATTGCAATTTTATGAAATATAATATTAAAATTGTGGAAGTGACCTCATCCTCAGCTCTTTCATGAGTACATTGTCAATTTGTAGTTGCAACACCTCCAGCTCTGAAGTACATACTGCACAGAGTTTTCACACAACATCAGGTTTATTAAACTTCAGGGAAAATGAGCATTGGTGTTAAATCACACAGCAAAGACTTCGAATTTAATGACTGAGACGACTGGTGAAACCGTCACCCAGTAACTAACGTTCCCCTGATTGTGATGAGATAAGTCAGGGTCTGTCTGAGTCAGCTCAGCATTTGACTGATTTATTGATCACGTCGTACGTTCACTTCTCAGTAAATTAGAGTGACGTTTAAAAAGAACCAACCTTCTGGCTTTTTAAGAATTGAGTGTAGTCAAGACAAACAGTCCAATCAGTCACAATCAGGTGCTGATGTGTGAGGAAGAAAAACCTTCACCACTACACTGGAGGTCAGATACCACACTGAGGTTAATTAGACAATCAGCTTCCTAGAGGAGCCTCTGAAATATAATATATATAAGCCATTGGGAAAGAATGAAGAAGAGGCTTTAAATACGCCCTGTCATTTTTATTGCACCTATTGGAAGGACAATTTACACCTTTATGAATGTTATTAGTTCATGGAGTTTAATGACCTCATTTAATTTCCGTTCTAACTCCCCCAGCAGTCCAAGTAGTTCAATTTATTGTGAAAAGTGAAAACACCTGTGTGAATGTGTGGGGAACTTTTCTTTTAGAATTTGAAGCAAATAAAAGTGGCTTTCTTGTTTTTTTGTTTTTTTTTTTACAAAAAGGCCAAATTGATGACAGCATCTACTGTGTGCAGTCAGCCAAGAGGGGGAGCCAACAACATTATCAAGCCATCCCATGGTGTTGTATACCCATAAACTATCACATACAAATAAGAGTTTTTCTCTATCTGTTTATGTTAGGATGGAGCTGTGCACACACAATGTCCCATTAGTGTCATTTTTAGAACCATATTATTACAGATACGGTCAATATGCAGACTTGACTGTCTGCTTTGATTCACTTTTGCTTCTGCAGCTCCTATGACTCATTGTATGGATGTGTCGAAATGTCAGAGGATGCACATGCTCATATGAAACGATCCTCCTGTTTTAGCTTAATTTCTTAGCTTTTACTTTGAGCTACAACCCCTTTTGAATTCCACTAGACTTAAAACCATGTATGTTACAGTCAAAAACACATCCACTGCTTTCAGCTAATGAAATATTGGCATTTTATTGATATGAATTCACCAAAACACAACATTTTGCATTGTCACATCCCCTTTTTTGCTTTTTGTTTTGTTTTTTATGTTGGTCCATATAGTGACCCTATTCATACTGAGACTCATAAACACATTTAGTAAGATGTGTGTGCATCTTAATACATGTATTGATGTAAAAAGCTGAGACATGATTGTGTGTGTGTGTGTGTGTGTGTGTGTAAAAGCCATCAAGGAGAGACATCTGAGAGGCTTTTATTGGGTTTGTTGCACAATTCTGGGAAGAGAAACACAATAGCCTGCCATGGAGGAGGTAGATGTCAGGAAATTTGGTGTTTTTGTACGAGTGTGTGGTGAGAAAGAGAGACATTATGACATATGGTAACACATTTCTGGTCAAATCCTCTTGCACCTCTCCAGGATTTGATGCGTTTTTCTTTCTCGTAGCGTTGCAAACTAAACTTGGCTGGTCATACTGCTCTGTTGCCAGTTTAGGAGCCAGTGGCAATTAGGACCAGCAAGTGAAAGACATACTGTTTTTATAAAAAGAGTAAAACAATGTTTGAATGATTTGTAATGGGTTTAACCCTGACGTCAACAAGGACTTTGGGAAACATTTTTTACTGACGTTTTATAGACTAAACAAATAATTGATGAATAAGTTGTAGCCATTCTTATGTTTTAGTTTGAGACAGATCTATGATTTACAGTGATTGTATGGACAGAATACTGATGGTGCATACAAACACTGTGATGGTACCTCAATGTTGTCTCTTGTTTGCCACAGTACAAAGAAATTCTCTCCTACCTCCAGCTCATGGGAGCCTTTCAATACAGTACCTTTTAGCACCCATTGGAATGGTACACAAAGGCTCTGTATGTACAGTATGTGTGTGTTGGTGCAGACTTTAGATAGGTGAACAAAGGCAATGTGTGTCAGTGTCACAAAAGGGAAGAAAAAGCCTGGCTGATAACTGAACTGCTGCCAAATACACAAAGCTTGGATTTAGTTTTCCTGCTCCTGGCTGTTTAAACAAGGAAAAATCAGGATCCGTGTACAGCATTTTCTGAAGCTTCTCATCAATCCTGTCAGCACCCAAAATCAGCCAGACATGCCTGAAATAAGGGCACAAAACTATGACTTTAGAGCACTATGGGAGCTGTTTTATTATATCAAAATTGTAACTGCACAAGCAGACCTTTCAAACTCAGTATTTGTTGTATTTTTTTGATACAGAATTGTTATTTTCACAATTTTGTCAATTGTTTCATAAGTTCACTAAATTTGTGTAGATTTGTGTCGATAGATATCTTTTGATGCGATAATGCTGATAATATTACTAAGTCCAAAACCAAGTTCTGCATTTTTATGTATTGATCCTTTTTATTAAATTGTAAATTGTTTCTTTGCATGTGGGAATAAAATGAATTTATCTCATGACTGACCACTCAGAGTTTACTCTGTTTGGAATCATTCAGTTGTTTGCTCCCAGTCCACAATTCTCTAAATCCCAGTTGGACTGGACAAAGGGTGTGTGTGTGTGCGTGTGTGTGTGTGTTTGTGTGTGCATGTGTGCATTTTTGCATTTCACCTGGGACTGTCTGGCTTTTGGCTATTTTTGACTTTCCCTCTTAAACCATCAGTTTCCAGCCTAAGAGACCCTGAAGTCAAACAAAGAGAAACAGGAAGTTGTCATCACATTGGCATAATGACACTCTAAAAGAGAGGTCACTGCAGGGCATGCAGCGTCAACGCATGTGCATAATGTTTATCTGTGTGTCTATGTTTGTGTGTGTGGTGCAGAAGCCACTGTAGGGTCAACTGTCACCAATAAGGAAGGGATTTAAAGATGTGTGTTGGTGCGTGCGTTTGTGTATGTGAGTGTGCAATCCCAGACACTTAGTCCTTGTCAGGGAGTGAAGCTCTTTCACAGTAAAAGCTTGCCCTGTTGAGTCAGCTTCATACTGTACACATACTGAACGTCTCTAATGTATTATTGGATATGAATATGGATGATGGCATTTCTTCTACAGTGTTCTCGTTTAATATTTTTTACTGACAAAGCTATAGATGTTACTATGTTTCATGATGTTATATATATATGTTATCGCTAAAGGATGAGTGAGTATACCTAACAGGTGGATGTTATATATTTGATTCATAAATATATATAATATAAATAAAATATTTTTACAACTTCATACATCATCATATTACAATATTTTGCAAACATGTTCTGCATTTTAGAGCTGCTATAATCAGCATCTATATTAACAATGAAATTTTAAAAAGTACCATTATGTTGATAACAAAAAAAAAATAAAAATCAGGGGCCCTTACATTTCTGTCTAAATGTACTTTCTGTTGGGAATTAGTAATAAATAAACAGGGACTGGGTTGTATTTCTCTTACATCCTTATGGTCTTCCTACTCATGGCTGAAACTACAGTATGAGAAGCTTTCAGACCAAACCTTGAATGATGGATGATTGCCTTTTATTGGAGTTCATTTGGGTTCCTCCTTTCATCTCATGTCTCCTTTATTGTTCTTTAGTAAATTACTCTTTCATTAAAGTGGTTTGGTTTCAAGAATGTTTTTCCTTTCTCTATACATTACAGTTAAGTTTGAAGAAATGGGAAAGGTAAGCTGAGCTCAGCTGCTGTAAATCTCTGTGATAAAGTTTCAAAAGTCGAGAAGTAGACCTTTTAAATTCTCCAAACATGGATCTTTAGGAACACAGACGTCTGATTTCACATGGCTGCCAGACTCTGCTGAGCTATTACTGCTGCTTCAGAGTAATAGGGAGGTGAACTGTTTACACACTCCAACCTGCAACCCCTATTTTGGGTTTGAGTCCATCCAGTTGAAGTGTCCTTGACCTTTGACCTTCTAGCAGAGCGAAAGATGAAACATAAGCAGAATTACGGAAAAAAATAAAGGTCAAAGTGATGTGATCTGATAATCGTGCTCTATTTGTTCTTCTGGTGGTTTTTCAAGCTTTGACTGATGTTGCTCCCTCAGCTGCAATAACACTATATGAAGGGTGACGGATTAAGATATCTTGGAGCTTTCCATATTCAGCATGGATTAAAAGGAACATGTTTTTACTGGAACCTAATTGCAAAGTAGGGAGGGAGAGACCCAGAAAGAGGAAGAGCATAGGTCAGCATTCCTGCCGGTCCTCAGAGACTCAGATTCAGACAGACTGAACAGAGGCAGCATGAAGCAGCAGAAAGCACAGGGTGTCCTGCTCAAAACAAGAAGCAGTCAACTCTACCAGAGGTCTGCTCAGAATAATACAAGCTGCTCACTTTTTAACATGCTTTACAAATCATTTTTATGCTTTTAAAGAAAACAAAGTCATTTTATTTGACAAATAACAGTCCACTTCGTAGCAATGTGGATTGGCATTGGAGTCAATGGATTGTAAATGTAATCTAAGCAGGTTTTCATTTTGTGAAATTCAAAATAGCATCCAGCCTGAGATAGAAATCTCCCATCTGTCCTGTATCAGTGTTAGCCATGGCAACTGTTTGCGATCCCTACGACTAATCCGCCCGTTGATTTGCGTGTTGCTTGGACATAGGAAATTGGACAGTATTTTATGTGAATATTGAAGTTATGAAGTCTCAAAACACTTGTGTGAAATGGGTTGTAGTACAGGCATTGTGATTACAGTTATGATTAGAAATCATCGAACTTGCAATCCAAATTTTCTTGCATTTTAAAGCTTAATACAAATCTGATATGATATGATATTTAATAATGTTGATTGAGATATCACTGCCAATTTCGGTTTACAGGTACCTGGATTTTATAAAGCAGAACCATGTGTACACATAGCTTTAAACTTCTGATGAAAAGACTGCATATTTCCTTCTTTTGAGCGAGTTTTAGTCATGATGCATATGGCCCAACATGTTTCTAGTACAATGGGAGTACTATTTAAAGAAAATTAACATCATCAGTCTCTGCGATCTGGCTCACATCAAAATCTTTGATCCTCATCCAAAATAATTTTTACGGGGAAGGTGATGAATGGGTCCAAACAAAAGCTGACATCTGTTGACCTTCTCCAAATATTTTATATCATTTTTGCTTTTGTTTGAGTGTTTGTGAGGAAATGTTACCCGCATCACAAGGACATTTGTTGTTTAATCAAATGTGGTGTGTGCTGGTGGTTTTTATGAGAATTGAAGGATATGAGTATGTATCACTTACTAAAGACTTAATGAAATTGATCTTGAAGCCATTAGAGATGATGTCACAGGAGTTTTACTAGAATTAAATCCCAAGATGCCTGTTGTTATGTATTGCAATACTACTTTTGCAATACTGCTACAGAAAATGGGAAGATCTCAGGGGAAATAAGAGATTAATTTTCTTTTTTTCATTTTTAATGGTATTAGTTCAAAATGTTTAAAGGTTGTGAGGTTTCTCAAGGCTTGGTGTTAGACTCATTATTGCTTATTTTGTACATAAATGATGTATGTAAAGTATAAAAAATAAATATAATAATGATAATTTTTTTCATATTACATAGACAGCCATAAGAGTTTCAAACAAACCTATTTATCAAAAAGGGTTCAAAAATTCTTAAGACTAAGACTTGGTAGATCTTAAAACCGTACAGTTAAAGTAAAAAAGTCAAAAACAAATTAGTACCTCAAAATACCCAAAAGAGGTCTTAAAGATGAGAGAATGTGATTTGCAAACATTTAAGAAACAAAAGGTCAACTGAAAATGTATGGCTTACTTTCTAAATATATAACTTAATGTAGCAAATATAATAGTAGCAATAACCTTTATTTACCAAATTTTGGTTTGCTTTTATATTGAAAAAACATAATGTATTGTAGCTTCTTTGGCAGTGCTTGTGATGCGCTCAAATATGAGCTTAACTGAAATAGCCACACTCTAAAGCTGCACAGTAGGTTTCAGTTATCTGCTGTTTATTAGAGGATGTGTGGTAGTTTGAAAAGTGTAAATTCCTCTTCTTACAGAACATAAAATCCTGCTGTGCAGTAAACACCAGAAAACCACCACCAGCAACAGTATTCTCTTTATTACAATGCCAAAATGCAGCTTGGCCGTTTTTGTTGGTTATGACGTAATGCCAGAATATTCTCATGCTAATGCCAAGGCCAACACAAAAAAGGCTCCAATGTGGATCTTAGAAGTTGTAGTTTTAGCCTTGAACTTTTACTTTTTATTTCTCTAATCATCAGATTTCAAAGATGTTTCCCTCAAACCGAGAAAGCAACGTGAAACCCAACCAGGGAATTTTCTAAGTGCTCGAATTTGATTTATTAATAAGGGCTTGTTTCTAAATATCATCTTCTATGGTTGCAATGCAGCATTACTGTAATGCACCTAATGCACACACACACCACAGATAAACAAACCTTGGTAGTCAGCATTTAATAACATCCGTTGCCATTAAGAGGTTCAATATGGAGAAAAGTTCTGCATATTTTGTCCAAAAGAGTATTTTCATATTGTTAGAATTCTTTTAGACGCAAAAAGGGTCAGTACAGTGTGCTCTGTGTGTGTGTGTGTCTGGGTGTGTTGAGGTCACACTCAGCTTTACATACTACTTTCCCTATAGTACATGAAGGGACAGTACAGAAAACATCCTCCTCTTTGTGCCTCTCTCCGTCTCCACATGTACAGCCTGGTAAACATCCTCCTCTGCCTGGTCTTCAGGAATGTCCCACAGCGTTTATGTTCTTGATTAGAGAGAGAGTGTGTGTGTGTGTGTGTCTGTGTGCATGTGTGCCACCCATGATAAGCCTGCACAGCTCTATCCTGTCAAAATCATATGTGTGGTAACTGGTGTGTTTAATGACGTCAGAGCTCTCGTCTCTCTGTTGTCTCTACATTCCTGTCCTACCTCACACACACACACACACACACACACACACACACACACACACGTTTCCGCAGCTATCCTTGTAAAGGCATTGCATTGATTTCAATTCATTGTGGACAGCCTAACCCAAACTTTATCCTAACCTCAATTCACACCTTGCCCTTAACCTTGACCCTAACTATAACCACTGAGCCAAAATTCAACGTTTTCCAAATTGGTGACATGACTTTTGTCGCCAATTGCACCAGCTGTCTCCAATTAACTGTTCTTGAGTCTGGCCCCAAAAGTAGCATAAGTTAGACATCTGCCCCATGTTATTTTTCAGCATGTCATATTTATTAGCTCAAACACTCTAGTTGAATATGGACAGCCTGAAACCAAATGTCCTGTCCACACAGCAGTTGTTTGTTTCACAAGCATCTGACAAAACAGATTTGCCTCTATTTTAATCAATCCAACTGTCTACAACCACTCACATTGTACTTATGTTATACGTGCATAATCATGACCTGAAGTGAAATGCAGAGGACCTATGCTTATTATTGTGCCTGAACAGATCCTTTGTAGGTACAGACGGAGGACTGACGTCTGCTGCTGCTCTGCTCAGCCATGTGAGCGAGGGACCCTGAAACAAGCTTTGTTTGAAGCATGCTGGCCCCTTGCACATGGCAGATAGTGCGGTTTTGTACAGTAGATTCAGGCTGGCACTTTGACCTGACACCACAGGCGTTTTTCTCACCTCCATCTTCTCATGACTCACTGTGAGCTGGACCGCACCACAGAAGGAGTAGGAGTGCAGAATGCAAAAGGGAAATCCTACACAAATGCTGTGTCCTTACAGCTGACTGACCCATCCACATGACATGGGTCATTAGTTAGGGTGAGAGGTTATGCTGCAAGCTGCACACATAAAGCACAAAATAGATTATTTCTGTCATGTATTAGAGCCACTGGGATGCAGGCTGAGGGTGGTGGGGCTAGTAGATCGATGCAAGTGCTGCATGGATGTAAATCTCTACAAAGCCTGTAACATCCCATCACTCTGCATAGTGACAGCTCGGCATTCAGTATCATCATCAACTGTGTCCCATTGAAGCCTTGCATCCTCATACTACCAGTAGGCAGCATCTTCATTACTGAACTGGATCTTTTTAGAGTCTGATTCATAAAAGAAAATTAAACTTGCAAGTTTTATTACAAACTGAATGAAACAAAGTGAGTCTGTATAATGTGCATTCACACATAACAGCAAATCATAAACTCAGTAGGGCTTTAAAATGCTCCCATGTGGTGACTGTACAGGTCACCTCCATGCATTAAACATGTGACGTATTTATGAACCGGGAATGATGAATAGAGGTGTGAAGTGAAGAGATCAGGCGATTTCTCTATTCTGGTCAGAGTGTGATTCAAGAGTGATGTGGGTATAAGGATCTACAATCTACAAGCTGGATTAATGGTCTGTGTGTGTGAGTTATTGATCGAGGAGCAGGGCAGCGGACTTCTACAAGCAGATGTGTCGTCCCATTTCAGCTTTTGCTTTTGCTGTGTCCTTGGGAAAGGGTGCACACACACACACACACATACACACAGACGCGCACAGAGCAGAGCAGAGTTGATGAAGTGGTCATAGTAAACTGGAGCAGATAAGTCACTTGAATGTGGCAGTTGCATGATGTTCTCAAATACCCATAGTAAGAGAGAGAGAGTTTGGTTTGAAGCACTGCATGAGTAATTACTCTTTTTTAACCTGGTTTGATGTATGGATGCTGTATATGGTACATATAACCCCACCCACACACACATATGGTTGCATTTGAGATAAATGAGAGTGCCATACTTTGGCGTTTGAATGAATGAGATCATAACGAAAGAACAAACTCGAGAACAGCATCATTTGTACCAGGCTGGATGTGAGTCCTGTGAAATCATCTGCTTTTTTTTTCTCTGCTGATGTTTTGTGGTAACTGGCTTTTTCCTCTTTCTCTCTGGAGAATAGGAGTAGAGACTTTCCATGGATTTAGTGAACTTTCAGATTTAATGACTCATGGCTGCAAAAAGACCTCATAAGGATTGCAAAGTACAGAAACACTTTACAAAGGTACTTTACTTATGGCAGAATTGAAATGTTCATCAGCTAGCAAATTGTGTATTATTACACCAAATAAAATGTAAAGCTTCTAGTTATCTGTCACATCCTGTTAGCTGTTACATCCCATTACAAACTAAAAAAATCTTGAAGTAAATCATTATATAAAATAGCCTGTAGCAGCTTGACTTGTGTGCTTGAAGTGTGCTGTTGCTCTTTTTCTACCAGTTGGGACTTGTTTGAATGATAATGTAACACTAGCTGTGCTCCAAGTCCATAATACATACCAGTTGTATACAGTATGCTCTATCATGCTCATCCATACAGTACGTTATTTTATGCAGTTAGTATATGAGAAATCAGCATACTACATACGCAAAACGCTTTTCCAAATATTTAATACTTTTTTCGCCCTTTCTGGGGTCTTTCTGAAGCTGTCTCACCATTTTTCACAATTGATTTAAATTTTGAGACAATGGTATGCATCAACAGCACATTCAAAAATCAAGCCATTTTTACGATGCTAACTTTTTCTTTTTGCCGTTCTCCTGCATGTCTCCCTGTCTGTTAAACTAATTCTACATACAGTTGATTAGAGCTGTGGCGTGAAAGAAACAAGTCAAAGTAACCGTAACCTAAACAGGTCAGTTTTGGGTGAGGGTTGGTGTTAGGCATGGCGTTTGTGTGTGTCTTTTGATGAGAACCACATGTTACACTTGTAGTAGAAAGGACCTCACAACGGAAAGTTTTTTTCCATTATGGGGGGGAAGTCGTGCTGAGCCGGGAAGAGCCACAAGCAGGTGAGTCATACTTGCACAACTCGACTGGTGGCTCAGTAAAAGGCGTTGCCTACCTTGCACACCTTGATCATCTATCACTGATATAATAAGAGCAATCAACACATTTGTTCTCATTGTTGGTGTAAACCACATCATTCAGCATGGAGCTTGCTGTTCCATCAGTTTTGATGTATTGATACATTGGTGATGTGACTCTCTACTGTAGGAAAGTAACAGACTTGTATTTTCACTTCAAGACGTAGCTTATATGAAAATTGTGGGAAAATGCCAAGATTGATGTCACTGAAACTGACTTAATATTCTTACATTAATCAGCTACATTAGTTTACTAAGCCAATTACCAGTTTGAGCTACTGACACATAATATTTTGACTGATAAATTGAACTTTTCAAGCGACATAACCTCCACATAATTCATACCAACAAACTCTGATTTGTTCGACAGAATCTAAAGTAAATTTAATTCTCATTGTTGGTGTAAACCACATCATTCAGCATGGAGCTTGCTGTTCCATCAGTTTTGATGTATTGATACATTGGTGATGTGACTCTCTACTGTAGGAAAGTAACAGACTTGTATTTTCACTTCAAGACGTGCACTAATAATCGCCTTGTGTTGTTCTGCAGTCGTATGAATGCAAATATAAGCAAACCAATTTAAACACTGTTCAACAGTATGAAACCTGTGTATATTATAACAGTATCAAAGTTTATACAATTAATACTGAAACATATATTTAATCATTAATTGTATGTAAAAGTTACTCCAGATACTTTTCAAGAAACCTGTGACAAATGACTCATCACTTTAAGTAAACACGTCAAAGCTGCAGTAATTTCCTTGGTAAAACCAGGTTGCACTTTGCTTTCTAGGAATTAAGGTAGTACCTTCCACCAAAATTTCTTCACCGAATATTTGTGGCCACAGTCAATAGACTGTGTTTTAAAAAACATATTGAGACTTGATATTTTACTAATTTGCTATAAGAGCACCAGTGAACTGTTTGGGGCTTCAGGCCATGTTTCCAGAGATGTTGGTTTCTGCCATAATTCATGAGGAAGCACAGAGGGTAACGAGGGAGTACAGACATGACAGAAAAGGAGCGATAAGGAGAGGTCTATCAATATTTATGGAGGACGAGAGGTCAGAGGGGAAGGAAGTTTGACATGGAAAGTGATCAGAGGAAGGTAGTGGTAGATTATATATGAGGGTAGAGAGGAAGTAAAGTGAAGGGAGTGGATAAACAGAGATAAATGGAGATATGTCAATATTTATGAATCGTTTAGAGGCCTAAAAATATTTTTATTCCGGAGTACATGCAGTTTTAGTTTGAGCTCTTCCATCTTGGATCTTTTATTTGGAGCAGCAGTTTTATGTTACTATCACTGCAGGACCACCTAGTGCAGTTCTATCATTTAAACAGTCCCCTACACACACAAATTACACTTTGCTTTAGTCTGCAGCCAATTGAAACAGACTGATTTATGACAGACGGAAGAATAAGACCGAGAAAACGACTTAATTGTTTGTAGATCTGATAACATTCCCTTTCTTGTCCCCCTTTTATGCACCAGGAAATATGATATACTGCACACCTGTTACGCATGTATTTACTACTGCAAAAAAAAAAAAAAGAGCCTAGGAAATTGAGTGTTATTGGGCCTCCTTTGCTGAGGGCTTAAGAAAAATGTTTGTACTGGGATATACAATATATATTGATCCGTTTAAAATAGACCAGATCCTCCAGCCCACTCCCAGATGATGGGATATAGAGTATAATCCCACCAGCGTGTACTGATGTGGCTGAAACTTGTCTATGGCAGACAGGCTGCTCTACTGAGGGAAAATGGAAATCTTCTTGAGATTACCTGTGGTCTCCTTTAGGCTGTAGTTTGTGGTGTTCTTGTATTGGTTTACATTACATCATTATTCGCTGCACAGCTCTACAGAGTTTTAGTGAGCAAACTTTAAGTATTCATTAGAAGGTAAAGCTAGTGAAATAGAGATTTGAAATTTTCCAAAAGAACACATTCTTCAAATTGTTCTATATTTTCTGAATACTTGCATACTTGCAAACATTCATATTCTCCAAGCTCTAAAACAAACACCATAGCTTATATGAAAATTGTGGGAAAATGCCAAGATTGATGTCACTGAAACTGACTTAATATTCTTACATTAATCAGCTACATTAGTTTACTAAGCCAATTACCAGTTTGAGCTACTGACACATAATATTTTGACTGATAAATTGAACTTTTCAAGCGACATAACCTCCACATAATTCATACCAACAAACTCTGATTTGTTCGACAGAATCTAAAGTAAATTTAATTTTAGGGAGAAATTTGATGAAGGTGACAAATTCTAATTGAACTGACTGAGGTCACGAGAAGAAATATGAGTTCTATGGTGGAGTTCCTTTTAGACAGGAGCCTTACAGGACTCCTCGACCTTCATTTTATTGATCCCCAGGAAGCCACTGCCAGAATGCTTTCTGATCTATAGTGTAGTCTCATAAAAGTGTATGACCAACAGCAAGATCAGCCAAAGTGCAGAATCGATGATATTCCTCCCTCCCTCCAAGATTCCTGCTCTGATGAAGTTAATTTTCATTCACTGTGGAATATTTCATTCAAGTAACCACCTTACTATTGATAGTGATAACAACAAAGAGACTGACACAAACAGAAAGAAAAGTGAAGCCAAAGAAATGCATGGAATTTAATTTCTACCAGCATTGTAAAAACACAAATAATCACGGAAATCAAAATTATGACATAGTCAAAATTCTGAAAACTGATGTCAGTATTATGGATATTAAATTATAAGATAGTGAGTTAGGATATTTAAATACTAAGTTAGAATTAGGAGGTCAAAATAATGAGATACTAAAGTCAGGTGATGGCAGGTGAGAATTTGGACATGAGCATTTGTCATCATGCTTAGCTAGACATGTATTTTTCTTTTCTTGGCAGAAATTAGCTTCACTAAAAAATATTTACCTTCTTAATTGAAAATCTAAGGAGAAGACATCACAGTGCTGGACACAGTGTTTGGCTGGTGATTCTGGGAAATGCGGTACAAAACATCATAACAATATAAACCAGCAGCGCAGATGATGCCAAAGAAAATATGTGTGTGATATTTAAACCAGACGCTGGTTACTCCATCACTTACTGACCCATGCCAGGATAGCTATACACCCACACACACACACACACACACACACACACACACATACTACTTAACAATAAGCTCCATTAAAACATGCATAAGGCTAACAGACTTTGGTCTCATCCAGTCATAGAACATTAACGTAACCTTGGAAACAGACTTAGTTTGCTGCCATGGGTTAACTGTAAAGTCTGATGATGCGTTTCCGTCCAAGATGAATGGAGCGTGGGAATACTGAGCTGGTCACATTTCAGGCCTGTGATAATGTTCAACTATCAGGGAGATTATGTCTGAAAAATTCCCAGGTCTCAAATCAGTCAGGGTCTGAAACCAGATATCTTTTTTTTTTTTTGTAATGATGAACCGCTTTATTGAACAGCCTGCAATACATGCATGTCAGCTAAGAAGAAATCATTCCAGTCTGTTATGAGTACCGTGTGGGGAAGTATCAATGTTTTTATTTTCTTTTTAAGACTGTATTTGTTATCTTCCAGCTGAGACATTTTACCCCAATTCCAATTGAATTTGTTATCTTATAGCAAACTGATTAACTATGCTTTTTACAACTTAATTTTCCATCAAGTAAATTCAAGTAAAACACCAAAAATATTGCAGGTGAAAGATTTTCCAACGAAAAGGTTCAAATGAGTTACAGTTGCTTTTGTTTTTTGCAGCAAACATAATAAAATGTATTAGCATTTACAGAATGTTTGCTGAAAATGAAACCATTTGGACATGTTATCTATTTTAGAATTTGCCCTAGAATCCTGTGGAGAAAGCTAGTATTATCAGTATAAATTAACCTAAATATAGATGAAGATGCAATGACCATATCTTTAATGTGTAGTATGAACACCACAAGCCACTCACTCCAAGTCAGATGTCCATCCTTTTACATAATCAAATTGTCTTTGATTAGTAATATAATGTGAGAGCCATTTGTAAGTCAGTCTATAGAGTCTGTAATGTGATAACTGAAGCAAAATATGGAATCTCCAAAGCATATTAATCTTGTTCAAAGCATTATTCATTCATACAAAATGCTCTGCTCCTGATTTCTGTTATACACTGACCTTTGTGCTTTTGAAAATCAAATGAAGGACAGAGAGAATTTAAAACAGCATTATACATAACTGAAAGATCTGAGATGAGAGCTAGAGCACAGATGTGACCTCAAAATCTTGTTCAGAACCCTGTGGCTTCATTTATTGTTATTCTTTTGGTGGTTTGATTTGCAAATGAGACATGAATAGCAATTGAAAACATTCACTCTGCCCCATCATGGCCACAACAACATCATCAGGAAGACCACAGTAATATCTGCATGTCATCCATCCCTAGAGAGGACAAATACTTTTTATCTGCAGACTGTAGATCCTGGACTTTATCTCAGAGCTGGTGGGAGGACACAACTATGCTGCTGGCACTGCCTGTTTGCCAGCATTATTCAGTTTCTTATTGCAGGTCCTGACAAGGCTCACTGTTGGCTCACATACAGAACTAACGCGCTTCCACAAACACACACCCACAAAACTGGGCATCCAGTGAGAAAGTTACTGTTTTTTTGTTTTAGTTGTCCCATTTGCCTTCACAGAATCTCACATGGATTCTTGGTTTATAGATGAACAGAAAGAGAACTTTGCTTCCTCATAGGAAGAAGCTGGCTTTGTTCCAGGTATGAGGTCATTGCACTGTTCACAACAAGCATGTAAAGAGAAACTCAGTTAACTGGTCGTTTCACAAGTCAATGACTCAGAATACTAGAAGAATGCTCTGCTCTCTCAACATCTCACCAATAAGTAAGAGTAGACTACTAGTAAGTAAGTAGTAAGTAGAAGTGGGACTGAAATCAATAATATTAATTAGAATAAATAACTGGTTATCAGACAAATCAAAAATACGACTACTTTGAGAATTTCCCAGTTTGGGACAATAAGGTCTATCTATCTATCTGTTTATCTGTATATACATTAATAAAGAGAGTAAAATGAAACAAAGTGCTTTATACTTCTTCTTCAGCCTCATCAGTTGTTAAAAAAGCTTTTAATTTGTTTTTCCTACCATCTGATAAAGCAAATTTATTCATTTTACTCATCTATTCATCTTTCTCTTGCTCGTTTCATATTTCAGCTTGAAGCATGACTCTTCTCATCATGTCAAGTAAACCAAACTAAAACCTTCTGCCTCTTTGTTAGCATTAGCTTGCCGACTTTTGGTAATGTTAGAAGAGGTTATACAGTAATGTTACAGCCGTATGCAGTGCAGTTTAAGGATGATTAGCGTTATCCACACACATTGCTTCTCTGGTGACACACACACACACGCACACATGCATACACTGGTCCAATTGTTGCTGTGGACATGTAAGGACACACCTATCTCATTCTCATATCAACATTAGGAAAATTTGGATCTGTGATAAGAAAAAGGAAATGTAGTGTGGGAAAACTGCAGGAAATGATGTGTGGGTAAAATTGGAAATGGATAAATGTGTGTCAAGAACAAAAAGTGTTACAGCACCGTATTTTAATTTTTTCTGAAGCATTTTTTATTGTGTATATTTTTGACTTGTGTGATAACCTTTTACTACATTGTGTAAGTTGTGTCAGGCGACTGGTAGAAATAAAGCGCATGCTGTATGTTCTGGTAGGATACAAGAGGCTATGCCAAATAGAAGGACATTTAAGGTCAACACATTTTGCATGGCATTTCAACAACTCATATTTGTGTGTACTAAACTGAAACAAAAGCATGCGAGTGCTGGTTCCAGTCGGCTAAACAAAGCATAAAAGGCATTTGACATTTCAGCCGGTCAGAATAAACTCCCAGACAGACCGGTTAAGAGTTTAATAAGTGCAGCTCACAGAGATCAAAGATCAGGGGAGGGGAGGACAATTACAACAGCGTTAGAGTGAAACTGGATGTGTTCAGACCTGAAACAGGGAAGTCGAAACAGAGGGGGAGCATTTTCACACAACTCTGAAACAATGATAATTATGTAACTCCCGCATTTCCCAAAATCTGACTCTCAGGCATTAATGTGGCAATAGTCAAGTTCTTCAGTTATTTATTTCCAACTTTTCTGCAAACTTGCGCTCATTGCCGTAGTTTTATACTACACATCCTGTAAATCAGCTGTCAGTCAGAAAACAAGATAGTTTTTTTAGTTAATCTGTTTATAAAGTTTGAGTTTCAAGTAGAAACATAACTGTGCATTGCTTATGACAGACTTCTAGTGTTTAGAAGTGAAAACACCAAAGGTTACTGCTGTAGCAGCTATTGTTGTTGATACTGAAGCTAATTTGCCAAAAATACAACAGAAGAGCAACTGTTGAATTTGTTTGCAGTGCAACCAAGCAAACTCACATTGTTTTAATACAGATGTCAGTCAATGGGCATTTTAGTTTAAAACTGATCACTGTCTGTGCTAACCTCAGTAAAATTTCACAAAAACACAGCATTCCTGTGACTGCTTCACATTAAAAGCCACCCAGTGTCTAGCCAGCTGAACACTTAATGTGACGCTGTGAAAATGTTGGGTTAGCATTAGCAGTGACTTAATACAGCTCTGATACGACTGCAGAATTAACACTGATCAATGAGGGGAAATTAAAAACAGTAACCCTGGATTATACTGATGCCTTGTTTCCTGTGAATCCACGTGCATGTGAGGGTAATTTGAATCCAGCGTGGGAATGGCGGACTCCACCACTAACAATGAAAACCACTGTATAGAGATGCAATTACAGAATATAAACACACTAAATGGCTTTCACTGAAAACACGCTGACCATAAATATCAAAAACGGGGAATGATTTCTTAAAAATCTTCTGTTATATCTGAATATACCTTATTGAATTTACATCTGATGATGGTTGAATTTAATATTAACATGCAATGGGATTTCAGCTAAATGTTTTCGTTTGTCCTTTTATGCAAAATACAGCAGAAATGATTGCAGTGTCTCTTCTGCTTAAACGGGTTTCTTAATAACAGTCAAGTAAGAGTTCCAGGAAAATGCTTCCTGACTCAGTTATTTCTCTGCACACTTCTGCTCTTACTGTGGTTCAGTACTAACTGTAGCAGCCCAAGTGAGTTATTGTTTTAGCTGCAAAAAAGAGAGAAGTGAACACATTTAACTTCTCCCCTAGATATGTCTAGACCACTGACTTCTCACCCTGTTAACTCGCATACACAAATATACAAACACACTTTT
Organism: Holacanthus passer; assembly: GCA_025331565.1. Classification (NCBI taxonomy): domain Eukaryota; kingdom Metazoa; phylum Chordata; class Actinopteri; family Pomacanthidae; genus Holacanthus; species Holacanthus passer. Next base: position 75,252 of record JAFREQ010000209.1, on the reverse strand, counting down.
AACCGAGTCAACTATGGACTTTGTCTCCAGTTTGTCTGGACTCATAACATCACATGTCTGCGTTGTTCATGTTCAGAAACGCTGTTTTTGTACTTTCCTCTGTGAGCAGATGTATCCTGGAGGGATACACAGGGCCATCTCTGTGTATCCTCAAAGAACTGATAACAACTGCAGCTGCAAACCACACTGCTGTCACTCAAGCTCATTTGGTTTAGTTCATGTGACATGTCAGTGGTTACATACTGTGTGTTTAGCATTATTTGTATAAATACCTGCCAGGACTATGACAAACTAATTAATGTTCTTCTAATATGAAGATAAACACATGACATACAGCTGTGTTTCTTAAACAGAGTCAAGGACTGCTGTCTGATGACTTTGACAGTATTGATATCAGTGTTTTTCTTATGTCGTCAAAGATACCAGACTGTTTTAACAGTTAGGACACAGTTTCATTTTCATTTTTCTCTAAAGTGCAAGTTAAGTGACTTTTGGACACCAATTTAACTGTTTTAAAACTTGCTTTTGACTCTTGAACCTTAAAGTAAAAGTGTGATTGACATCACTTTTCTTTGGACTTTTTACCAAACTTGCTGGTTAAACTGCTTACAGGTGATGCTCAACAGACATAGTAGGCAAACAAGTTTCGCAGCCTTTGCCTTGCTTTGCCAAGAAAAGAAAACAGTACAGGTGTGTGTGTGTGTGTGTGTGCCAGCGATCTTTCACACATGCTTGCTCTACATTTTAGAGAAAGAAACTGAGAGCAAAAGCATTTCTGAATAATTGGATTGAAATCCTAAAGGTGTATTCAGACAGAAAGTGAAGCAATTTTTTTTCTTTATGTGCCCACAAACAGTCAGTGTACCAACTGCACAGACATTAGCTATAAACTGGATAGCAATAGATGCACCAGCTGTGTCTGTGTGAGTTTGTGTGTCGCATAATTCTTAATAAGTTGAAACATTTTCAACTGAAAATTTCACACCGTCCCAAATGCACCTCTACTTGAGTTCTATTGATGCGATAGTGCCGTGTCATACAGTAACATACACAAAACATGCAGTATGCTGACTTAGACTCGGTTGGTTGGTGTGTTGTCTGTGAAAAATAAAATTAAATAAGTGACTTCCCTCATGTGCACCCACACAGCTTCAGCACTGGGTGAAATAATCAGCACAGACATCTGTAGTTTCCCTGCCGTCATCTAAGCCTTCTCATATTTGTTTTTGAGTCACACAGTGCACTGTTGTTTCTCATGGTCTAACTCTTAGTCCAGTGTACATCAGTAAAGATGCTGCAATGCCTCATGAGCACTGGTGTCTCACTGGTGCTTGGGGAGAAAGCTGTTTTCACCCAGATGTTTTGAAGTTGTCATTGTAATACTGCACTTGCAGCTGGATGAGTTATGGACAGCCTGTGTGTTGCTATATTTAACTGTACTTGATGTCCAGAGACTGTTTGTCACTGCAGTGTGTAGTAATAGTGAACATTTAGGAGTTAGGCAATCCTCCTCCAGTTTTCTCTGTCCTGCGTGACCAACGGGGTAATCCCTCTGTAGCTCATGCATCCTTTCTCAGTGTCTCTTTACACTCCAACTCACTGTCATTCTCTTTGTATTTGTCAATGTCTGTCCCTGTAAATGATGCATGGGGTTTGTACCAATGTTAGCGAAAGTGGGGGAGAGCAGTTGTAGCTCGCAGAGGAAGTGGTTTCATGACTGAAGAAACTGAAGAAGAAAGGCATCTCTCTACAGTCAGTCACTTCTCTGGAATCAACACACCTGACCTTATTAATTCACATGTTGTATTTCTCAGCAGAAAGCAGAAAGCTTCAATGAGTGTAAACAAATTCAGGATCCTCATCAACATTTATGTTTTTAGACTTAATGCAGCTTATGTTAGAGCAGATTATTATGCTAAGAGAGCCTGTTCAAGACTCCTTTTGATGGAGGACAAATGAGCAGGCATTAACTATTTATATATATCTAAATTCCACCCTTGATAAACATTTCTTTTATGCCTCATGCTCAAAGACGCCATTTACGATATGTATCAGCTGTCCAGGGGCAGAGCAGCCCAACTGTCAAGTTAGTGGTTTCAAATATTTTTACGATGTGACTGGATGTGATTTCCAAAAGTAAGCCATTAGGAAAAATGAAGACATTTTAAAAGCTATTATGGGAAGAATGTTCCTTCATTATATCAAGGTGAAGAGTGTTCATTTTCAAATGGAAATCTAAAGTTGGGCTGGGAAAGCACAGCAGCAGAGGTGTTTTAATCCTTTTTGGTACAGACTTGAATTTCTCATTGGTTATGTTGGCTTAACTGGGTTGTGACTGACAAAGCCAACATTTGAATTAGTATAAAATGAGTATAAAATAGTATAAAATAAAATGAAAGAAACTCTTTTTTATATATCAAAGATTATAAGTTAATATTAAAACACAGTTCTTTGCCTCTCAATTACAGTGATGGATTATCTGTAAATAACCAAACTAAAAAGTATTAAAAATTGGTTTATAAATTACAGTAAGACTAGAACAGTACTTACACAGCTTAATACAAAGCTAGGTAACTAAAATATATTCTTACTATCAGACAATTCTCATCTACAGCAGCAGCTTACAAGATCAAAGTTCAGAAGCTCAAATCAGGAAGCTTCCCCCACAGTAATGTCAGTTCACCACCGTGCTGATGTGCATCTTGTTGACTTCCCCCCAAGCCATACTTTCCTGTGTGCTTGATGGTCTGGTGACCTCAGAAGTTGCTTTTCAAACCTTTGGCCCACTGTTGACCTCCAGATTATCTGCTGATGGCAGCAGAATGAAGATAAGGGCAACGCTCTTTACTGTCTGTTGGTTAGTAATTAAGTTGTTTAAATCTGTCATAGAATTAAGACCAACTGTTAGGACTTGTTCATTTCAGTTAGTATTTTTGATGTACAAAAATAAGAACTAATAGATAGAGATAGCTGTGTTTTGTCAGAAGCTCAGTCGTGGCAGAAAGTTCCAAGCTGATACAGGAAACTATGACAAAACATTTATATTAAGATAAGATAAGATATACCTTTATCTGTCCCACAGGGATGAAATCTCCAATTTACCATATCTCATCTTCTCACCCTCTACCTAGCATATTTCTGAGAACTAGAGAGGATTGAAATAATAATATGAAAGTGGAAAGTATTATTCATCAACAGTTTGTGCATCTGTGAGCAGTTTTACATGACGGGAATACCAAAAGCTGTTAACCAACTAATTTCAGTTTGACTCATCCTGAAACACATTACCTGGAAATCACTTTGGCTTTCATGAGCAGTTTTTTCGGAAACCTAGACAGTCATTACACTCTTGCTGACATTTCACCTACTTTCATCTCATCATCTTTCGGGTAGTACACTTGAACTGGCATACATTTATTTCATTCCTCTTAAAGTGAAATTTTAACTGCTATTTCAACTTCTTTCAGTATTATTGTATTTGTACTGCCAATCCAATTGCTTCGAATCTCTCAAATGTCTAAATGGCAAAATATCAGCATTTTACAATGTCTTTGGTCAAAATTGGTATGCCTGAAAATGACTGGGGAACTAATACGTAATATTAAACCACCTAATAAATGTTCATTAAAAATATCCAATATGCATTACAATACGTAAATTCTATCGTCCATTGGTTCTTAGATAAAAGCACATAAACTTGTATTCTTTGCTATGTTGATGACACCCAGCTATATAATCATATTTAAATACAATGGCAGTGTTTTTCTACAACATGTTTATAAATGCTCAATGTCAGGACACAAGAAATGAAATGAAAAAGACTGAAGTAATTTGGCTAGATGGCCTGGCTGGAGCTTTTGACTTGGCCTTCACATTCGACAAAAGCTCTGCTGTTGAAAGCCAGTTCTCCTCTGCTAAAGGCTATAGCCACTATTAAGCCATTTCTCATATTCTCAAATGTGGAAAAAGTTACACGTCAAATCTCATCTGAATTGTTGTAATTTCCTGTTCATTTATGTGAGTTACTTATATTCAGCTTGCCTGCAGCTGGTTCATACTGATGCTGCTTCACTGTTAAAAGGGGTTCAACACGTTTCTTTTCCACTGGCCTTCTTTCCCTGCAATGCACTCAATTTTCTACAAAGTCAGGTGTTAAGGTTTTATTCTTAGTTAAAGCTTTAAATGATTTGGTACCTTAGCTTCCCCTGCATAGTGTAGACCAACTAACTGTCAAGGGAAAAATAAAAAATGAATTCCGACGTAATTCTTGAAATATTATGACAAACAAGTCATGAGCATCCCCTTGAATATTTTGTAAATCCCCTCAGTTATCAGGGTCAGCCTCTAAAAATGTTGGCGCAATCTGGAATCAACAAACTAATCTGCACACTGTCAAACACAAACTCAACACGCACATCAGCTCCTTCCTTCCTCCCTCTGACCTAATCGAAACACAAGAAGAAAGAGATTATCCAATTAAAGAGACAGGGTTAATTAATCAGCTAATCAATTGTGTGGCAAAAACTCAGTTAAGGTTGATGTCTGGTTAGTCAATTGGATATAATCGTTTATTAGTGGGACTTTAATTGACAGAAAGCAAGCAGGATATAGAGTGAATTATGGGTAATTATAGAGGGAAATTACATTTTTGTCAAAATGTAATTAAATGACGTGCGCTTTCGTCGGTGCATGTTTGAGTCCGATTCTCAATAGTTTGGTTCTGTTATCCCATAATGGCCACAGTTTGATTGTAGGTGGTATGAGCTTAATGTGGAGGTGTCACTGATGGAGGACCTTAGTTCCTGGACTCTGACCAGCCAGTCTAGCAATCAAAGCACTTTTGTAAAATCCTATCTCTTGTCTCATTGTATAGTCATTCTTCTAATAATCATTTCCTGTCCTGAACCACCAAATTATATACTGTTCTTGATGCATTCTAGTTTTCATAGCACTCTCAATCTAACTTATCTAGACTAGTGTTAGTAGCTGTTTCTTGACTCAATCCAAGAGGTTTGGTGGTGTAGAAATGTAGGAAATTAGTTTGATTGCCAGACCACTTGGCAATTATCTTAAGTTTCCTACCAGATTTTATAACATAACCACACACCCATGCTGAAGTAAATGGTAATCACGATTATGGTTATAATTGTTTATGTTTTTATCAGAGGAAAGAGCTGTGACTCATCTAAAAAGCATGCGAAGACACGGGAAGTCTCCATTACATAACTCTACTCAAAAAAGAAGACAGATTATTCTCTAGAGAATATAATATCAAATATATTTGCACACTAACAACATTTTTACACTTGGTAGTTCATACTGCAGTACAATGATCAGGCACCAGGAGGTAACAATCAAATACTGATAAATATTCACATGCAGCCACACTTTATTAGAGTATAACACCCACTCTCACTGATGGACTGTTGCCTGATGCCAAGGGGTTCTTAGTTTACTGTTGTTGGAGAGAAAGATGAAAAGAAAGAGGGAGGGAGCGAGATAGATTGATTTGCAAAATGGACTGCAAGAGAGGGAGGGGAGAGATGGGCATATAAATGGGTTGTGGCATTTAATGTCTCCAATCCAGAACCATAACTCTTGATAAATTAGATTATCTCACATTCACTGGCTAATGGTGGGAGGAGAAGAGAGAAGGAAATGTCACAAGAAGAGGGGAGGAAGGAAAAGAGAGAGACACTTCATGAAATTAGACTCATTTGATGGTTAAATCTGAAAAAGGCAAGACAAAATTGTAAAGTGTGGCTGTAACAGATCGCCACTGATGATTGATTCTAATTGCCTAATTGCTAATTTGGTCACCTCTTGACCCACAAGAAAAGATGACTTTAATATGAAAAGCAAAACACAAAATGTGATCACCCCAAACACACAAAGCTGGACTCATATAGGGGTATAACATAAAGCTATTATGTCTTCTATATCTATTAAAATCACAAATATACTGTGTAAGTTTTAGAAGCTGTGTAACTGAATGGTCTTGATGGAAGTGAATACTGTAAATCAAATGTTTTAACCATGGAAAAATACAAGTCAGAATTGCATCGGGCCATATTGCATCATTTTTCTTAAAAAGGAAATTATGTGTGCACTGGGTGGAGGTCCGAATGAAAATGTGTCTGTGACAAACAGTGAGAAAACTATTGACAAAAATCTGAAAAGCTCTTTTGGCCATTTTCCATGCACTTTTGAGAATCTAACTTCCGCCAGAGTTACCCAACTCTTGCCAAGTCAACAAGGTGCCAGACTTCAATGTCAGACCATAAGATATAAAGAACACCTGTACATCTGTCAGGCTTCTCCACAGATGTGGTGAGGTTGTGAGGATGAACCTTGCAGAATATTGAACTGCATCTTCACCTCTATGGTTTTAGCCTATTTATTTACATTTTGGTAAATCTGTATAACAGAAAGTCATGCTGCTTTGGCTGCCAGCACTTCCTGTTCTCACTGGTCAGCCAGCAATCACGTGGCTTACTGTTGATACTCAAGAAAAAAGTCTGAATCTGAGCTGACGCTATAAGGTGTGCTGTTTTCTTTCTGTGATTTTTAAATGGATATATGTACATTCATCCGCTTATTGAGATAGAAAGAGAGAGTACCACTCATTGGATCAGTGTGTGTGTGTGTGTGTGTGTGTGTGTGTGTGAAGTCTCTGGGTGTTGTGATTTTGATTTGGAAGTGGCGTGACTTCTGTGGCAAACTGTGTCAATAATTCACACACTGTATCTATTCAGAGTGCTTTATCTGTTCATGTGTCGATGTCTTCATGTCTGTTTACATCCCTATTGTGATCAGAGTGCTGTCCATCAATGTCCATTATTTCTTTTATCAAACAAAAAGTGCCAAGTGCACGTTTAGTATTTCATTTTAGGCTTTTAAATTTGACAGCATCTCCTGTTTCTACTTTCCATGAATGCAGTTTTCTTAGGTTAATTGTCACAAATTAAGAATACACACCAAAACCATTAACACATTTATGATCATAAAACAGTGGCTGCAAACACACGCAAGCTTAAGATCACAAGACAGTTCTTGACTTCCTGTTTGTTGATTTACTGTCAAAAGATGCTATGTCATCTTTTGATGTGGTCAACGCTCATACTCAATACATTAGCCTACTTAGGTTAAACCACAGAAATGTGTTGTTTTCAAGTGACAAACGTAACATGAACAAAGCAGCCTGTCTCAAAGTAATGTGGAGAAAAAAATTCCTCAAGGCTGACATATAGAAACACACACGTCTAACTGAAAGATTTGGCTCTATTCTCCACATCTGGTACACATCCACAATCTTTGTGTGTGTGTGAGGAGGAAAAGGGTTACAAAGCAGGTCAGACAGAACATGTGGTGGATGAGATGTTTATTTACACAAGCCAGAAAACACACATACATACCTGTGTGCTCAGTGCATTCAGTTTCATCTACAGTACTTTATAATTACAGAGTACAAGACATCCAGGTAGGTAGCATTCTGGGTCGACATTGTTACATATCAGTGCTGTCTGTCATGCACACGCACATGCACACACACGCACGCGCACACACACCCACACACACACACACACACACACACACACACACACACCAGCATGCACATACATACCATACATACAAGCTTGAACCAACTGTAAGTACATGGACACACAAGCAGGTATGTAGGAACTTGCATATTTGCAAAAAAGAAAAAATACATACAAATACAAAAACAGCCACAGGAAAAAGCACTTGCACATAAACACACACACAGAGGCAAAACTCACACACAACATCCACAGGAAGCAGTAAGTCACTGTTGTAAACACTGAACATTTTGATGCTGAGCTCAGACCCAACAACAGACCAATGGAGGCAATAAACTGCAGTGCTCTGTCACACACACACTCTCTCTCTCACACGCACACACAACCTTGACACTTTCAAATAAAGGCTTAAAGCCCAAAAGTTTACCTGATGCTCATACATTTTCTGGCATCCTTTAAAATGACAGATAGTTGGGATTACATTTTTTTTAACTCACATTTTAAAGAATTGAGGATCAAACTCTTTCAGTTTAAACTGGGCTCCTACTGTTGCATAACCTGAGTCACTTCAGCGCAAGTGTTTTTCTATTTCGGGAGATTTATGACCGGAGATCCCTTAAAAATCTGTAGTAGCTTATTTTCTTGCCAGACACTTGAGCCCTGTTTAAATTGGAATTTAAAGGAAGGGATACTGTAATAGTTACAATTCCCCATGGTGTTGTGTACTTGTGTACTAAACCAGCATGAGTCCAACCATGTGTAACTTAACCACCACACAAACATAAAAACAAAATGGAGAAGACTGCATGCCTTTTCCAGGAAACTCATTTGATTTCCCCAAGTCAGTCAGAATTGCCATGATTGTAATATAATGATGTGTTACAATGGTGGGTGGCAGATCACGCAACACGTGAACTGTGAACTGAACTGCAAACTGACTAATGGAGTCATGGCAGGGGGAAATTTTTATAGGTGGACCGTAAATCAAGCCTCCATTTTCTGGGGTTTAGTTGGCAGTTGAACTTGTTTGAACAGCATGAGGATATTATCAGAGACTGCAATCAACAACACTTTCGTCTCTTGTCCCATATGAATGGTGGTCCTCTAGAAAGACACACATTGATTATAAATAACATTTTAAGCAGTAAAACTAATTCAGTTCAAATGGCACTTTAATCCTATTGTTGATGGATAAAAAATTAAGGGTGCTCCTTTCAAAGTTTCCAAATTACTTACAGGCAATGTGACAGCACAAAGTACCTGGCAAGAGAAAATAAAACAAGCTGCAGTGCAAAAATGTCAAAGTTAAGAGTTATGTCTCAAAATGAGTTGGCTACTGACTGCAAAATGATTTATGGCACAAATTGAAAACGAAACGTGGTACTTTTTAAAGGGGAATGTATAATTGATGTCAACAATCTGCAGGCTTGACACTCTATCTAGGTTATTAAGATGGATTTGGGCTATTCCAGTGAAAAACACTCAACGTAAACATTACTTTGTTTACAAGAAAACTCCACAGGGCTACTTTAAAGGTATACTGTTATAATGTATAGGTATCTATAATCTATAATGTATAGACTCGTACAAAAAGGAGGAGGTAGCTTGCTCTTTAAAAAGTACCATCATTTGCCACAATTATGTGCTATCATTCATTTAATATTTCATTAACCAGATTATGAGGATATTTACTCCGCTGTCACTTAATTATATAAGAAGCAGACGTTTTCAAGTCAAAAAGTAACTGCAGTCTCATATAGTCTATGCTACATACTGTATATGTAAATATAAAGGAAAAATTGTCACTACAATCAACATAGCCTTTGTGTTTAGCACTCTCCTCCACCCACTCCTTGAGTTCAGTTTTGACTATCTTGTGTACCAAAAAGTTTATCCAGGCCTGTTGCCCTTTGACCTTTCCAGCAGGAATCTGATAGGCGTGTGAGGGGAAAGGTTACCAAAGCAGACCAGAGGTTAAGGTCAGGAGTTAAGAAGCTCAGAGGTGATAAGATAATGTTCTCAAGATGACCTATAATCGCTGTGTTCAAAAGGGACAGTCATGCTCCAAACGTCCATATCTAATATTGGGTTTAAAATGCATCACTTTTCTTTCCTGTAGCAAAAAAGGCCCATCTGGTAATCTCTGACCTAGTATGAGTATGATCCCAATTGTTCTGACTGTGCTTACTTTATGTAGACGTGCCATTTAGTTTATCTTGACTTCTGTTCACTTAACCTGGTGTGGATTTCTTTGACTGTGCTCTATACAATTTCATGTTAATGTCAGGTAATGAAAACAATTCATGCCTGTATGTGACAGGCTCACCTTTCCCAGGCCCAGTGACTGTTTGGAAAGCAGCATTTGAATCAGAGAAGGCATGTACAGCAAGGCCTCAAGTCATTGGTCACCTCCTCCTTCCCTGTTTGTCTTGAATCAAGGCTAATCCCATTTCTGTACATGTTGATAGATGAATGTCTTTAGTATGTTGCATTCTTCAACCGAACATTTTTGTTTGTACAATGTAGACAAAAGCACTTGCACTTTGTCAATTCCAGATCGTCACAGAACCTGAAAGAAGTCTCTTTCTTTTGTCAGCACAGCAGCCTTTTTCATTTAATTGATTAATTGGCATAAAATATAAGCAGCAAATGAGGCAAAAATCATGAGCTTTTACACTTATGGACAGCTCGAGAGGAGTCTGTATGCATTCAACATGCATGAACTTAGCTGAAATGCCAGAAGTGGATGACAACACCCTGTAAATGGCAAGAGGCTGATAAAGCTGGTGTCTTTATCAGTTAACAAAAAGGGCCATTATCGAATGGAAACACCCATACAACAGATAAGAAACCCACACGCAACAGATGTGGTCCACGAAACCTCTCTGCTTCATGTGATCACTAAGGAGAACACACTTTCATAACACAATCCGCTGTCCAATAAATATAAATATGAAATGATAAGATAATGTTGTGGTCATAGAGTTTCCACAGAGTGAAAATGCTCGGTGTACTCCAGCGTTGGGCGAGACAGTTCTAGGTTCGGCGGAGAATTCTCTTTGGCCAGTGATGTTTTAAACATGGATGCCCTGGAGGTTCCTAGGGGGGACCGGCAGGCCGAAGCCCAGCAGAAGTGCAGCATGCTGGGGGAGAGGAAGATGAATACCCAGGGGTCGATGATGGAGTTGACAGAGATGAAGCGGAGAGCAATCAGGTCCAGACGGTGAGACTCCTTGCGATCCTGTATGGAGTTGAGGTATACCCGGATCTGAGAGATGGATCAAGGGAGGAGAGAAGAGACGGGGAAAGGAAAAAAGAGATTGTGTGTTTAATTAGTGCTTACAATTCCCATGACAAGTACACACACAGCCACATCCTAGCTAACATCCTGGTTTAACACGAAACTCTCTATTGCAGCAGCAACAGATGGAGACTGGGCCCAGTTTATGGGAGTAGATGGACAGCCTGATATGGGAGATGAACAACAGAAATTGAAACCACTGATCTGTTTAAATGCTAGGCTGGTGCTCATCATGTATGTTTAAAGTCACTTAAATGCCAGGGTTGCATGACTGATGTTTTATCACCGCATGTCTGTTCAATTGTTCAAATTGTTCAAATACATGAAAGAGAAAGTGAGACATCTCAGAAACGTTACCTTTGTTTCTGATCTTGCCCTTTGAGGAAGATCGTAATCTATCACGCACATGAAACTCTAAATGTGTGTGTACATTTGAAGATACAGATGGAGACTGGGTCTACCATTAGTCTGTTTTTGGGTTCAAGCTGATTTTCTTCCTTTTACATGCATAACTACAGTGTGTGTTGCAGGTGACCTACACAAAATACTGAATGCATCCTGTGTAGACACCGATAGAGGACGTAAGCTGTGGCTGCCGTAACTCAATGCTTTCACTGTGCAAACTGTGTAGACTTTGTAAGACTAATGCAAATGTCAGCATGCTAACATGCTCACAATGACAATACTAACATGTTGATGTTTAGAAGGCATGTCTTAGTTTAGCATCTTAGTTTAGCTTGTCAACGTGAAAGACAGCTGAGGCTTGAAATGTAATTAGTTTCATTTTTGTGTGTCTGAGAAATACCTTGTAGGTCGAAACTCATCGCATCAATACATTTTTGGTAGTTTGCAATTTCAGTGTGGTGACAATCTTTTCCTTTGTATGTGTTTTTTGTCCTTTCGGTCATAAACCAAAGTACTGGACAAAGTCAAACTTTGACCCACTGGTAGGCCCAGTGCTAGATGAAGTGAGGGGATCACCAAAGCTCATGACAATCCATCAAACAGTAGTTGAGATATTTCAGTCTGGACCAGCCAACTGACACTGGAATCCCAAGAGCCATGCGGCTGGTGACTAAAAATACAGACAGACGAGCAACCTTGCGGTGCTCAAGCGCTTGCACAGATTTCAGTGCTGAAAGCTGAAAAGTGGTATCTGTATACTGTTGGCAAGGAGAGATGAGGTAAAATATACATAAAGTGCAACACATTTAAGGTAATTCCTGCAATGTGTACTCGCAGCCACACAGATCATCAGAATTATCAGTGTGCTGAAGCAAAAATGGCAAAGATTGTCACTGAGGGAACATGTCAGTTATCTGTATCTCCAAACCATAAAGCCTGTTTACAGAGGTGACTTGAGTGAGTGTATACTTTGGGTATTAGTCTAAATATATGTTTGCACACACTAACTAAAAGAGTCACATTTATAGGTTCAATAAAAAGCATAGAGCATACTAATTTTATCTTCTAGCATGAGGAGAGTACTTTTGCTAATCCCAGAACACACAGGATGTTTGCAGACAGCTAATGTTCTAATTGAAAAGGATATTAGAATTGAACTCTCAGCATGATTTTGTTTGCTTTTCAGACCAACTTCCGAGGCAAACACAGGCAGCCTACAAATCAGTAAGGACATGAACATGTTAGTATTTTGTGGTTTTAGGAGGCTGAGAGGCAGATGTTGAATTCTATGACCAAGCCAAATTGAGATTCCCATGCTGATATCCAGCTAGGTTGGTTTACTAACTGTGATACACAGATAACGAAAGAATCTTTGTTGTGAAATCCTTCATAAGGGCGGCATAATAAAATGTACAACATGTAACAATACGTTTTTAACCTTGTGTGCAACCTTTAATTCTCTTCCAATCAAATAAGAAGCAATAACAATCTACATTCCAGCTCACTATATTACACACGCACATTGCTGTGCCGTGCATTCGTCTGCAACTCTGATCGATAACTGCTGTATAACAAAGTCTTTGACCTTTGTAAATGGAAACAGCCTTTGAATGCATCCGTTTTTATTAGCACCACCAAGGCCAAGAATGAGCAGCTGATTTCACTTTTCAGTTCCTCGTCTGTGGTTGAAATTAGCTTCAGTGGCGATTGAAATCAAAAGCAGTAAATTCCCAGGGCTGGTGGCCACAAGGTTGGGAACCAGCACATTAATACAATCCATGGAAGCTATGACTAGTTCGCAGGTTTAGAAATTCCTGCTGCTGGTCTCTGGGGGTCAGAGAGGAACAATATCCAGTTAAATGTGATGGGAAAAGTGGTCTTATAACAGGTTGTAAAGTCAATCTATTGACACAGAACTTATTCTCATCTGTGACATTTTCCATTCTCTTTCACTTTTATCTTCATCATTGCACCCACTCTTTTTCATTTGCTGTTTTATCTCCTTGTCTCTCCTCATACCATTTCCTCTCTCTTCAATCACAAAGTTCTTTTCTAAACTGACCCAGGTTTGATTCCCATAAAAGCATCCATTTTCCCAAGATGGCAAAGATTGCACCATCATTGTCACGCCAGTCTCATCAGGCCAGTTTCCGGTTGCTCAGTCACACAAACCAGCGGCTGAATTGTTGCCACGAAGACTAATTGATTATTTCTTTGAGCAACTGCCTTCCCAGCCAACTACACAGTTAGGAATTTAGTTAGGAATCTTGCCTGAGGATACATCAGCAGCTGTTAGTTTGATGAGCGAGAAAGCTCTTAAATACTCACTTTTCCAGAGTTTCTCAGCCACTGCAGGGATATGGTAATAGTTACATAACTCATTCAGGAATAGTTATATCACTAAATCTGCATATAGTTTAAAACGTTTACAATGATATAAAAGCTTACAAATCAAACAAGTTTGGAATGAAAGATGAAGGAAGTGTGGTGTGTTTTTTTAAGCCTAGAACAGCTCCGTGTTAATCCCACTGTCGTTTTAAACAAAACCACATGAGATCATTACTGTGATTAGTGACAGGCCTTGCCATGTGTGTGAAACAAAAACAAAGTAGGTGAAGGTTTGTGTGTGCGTGGAGACTGATTTTTTTTTGGTTTGTCCAGGCTCAGCCGTGAAATCCAACTCACACTGTGAGCCCATTTTTGTCTCCCTTCTGAGCATAAACAGGAAGCGTAATAAAAGTGCAAATGTGAAGTGGCTGCAAAGGGTTGATGCTCAGAGAAGAACTTGTTATCCTCTGTTTGAGTTTCACTTTGAAGGACAAACTTACAAACTGTGCTGAGTGAATACTTGAGTCAGACAATATTTTATTCTCTGCTTGTTTTTTTTTTTATTTGGTTGTCAATGTGAGAATTCAGAATGATTTATTACATGCTTCTAAGATACATGCTTGTCTGTTGTCTACATGCCTTTAATTCATGAAAATTTAGTGTATGAAGTGAAGTGTCTGATGCATCTTGTTCGGAACTAACAACTTCAAATCTCTTTACTGTATTTTAAGAGTTTTATCTATGTCTACCTTTCCATCTCTGTTTCTGTGCCAAATGCCTATTGTCTGGCCTTTTCAATTTTTAATGCAATCACAGAAAACCGGAGGCATATCACACACTCATCGTCAGTTTCATACCGGCAGAAAAATGTAATATGATCTGTGTGTGTGTGTGTGTGTGTGCGTGTGTGTGTGCGTGTGTGTGTGTGTGCGCGTGTGCGTGCGTGTGTGTGTGCGTGTGTGTGTGCGTGTGCGCGCGCGATACCCTGACCTCAGACAGTGGTATCACATTACTGGCTGGACACCTATGAGTGTTTATATTGGGCTCTTGATAAATTATAAATTATGCATTTGTAGTATTGTTTAGCTTTTGACTGTGTAGCCTGGGGGAGCTTGTGACCACACAGTCTGTATAAAGCACCTTTAATACAGAGTAATATTCTAGTTACCATTGCTATGTCTGTAAAGCTTTCCATTCTCCTCATGAAATATCAATGGCAGCACATTTATGAATAGAAATTCATTTCAGGTATAAGCAGGCCTCTCATTTCTTGCTATCAGCCATCAGTTTTGCCCGCTGAAATGACAAAAGTCGCTGGCAGATTTTTATCAGCTGTAGCTATGGTAGTTAGCTAAGCGACATTAATTCTGTGCGTTGGTTGAAAGATTCACTTCCAGCTGACTATTTAATGTTTCCAGATGGCTCATTTTAAAATGAAAAAATAAAAAAGCAGTTTTACACGTGCACTTGGTAACTTCATACATGATAGAAAACTCGAGCTAAGATTACATGTCCCTGGCACAAAAGTCAGCTGAGCCCTGGTGAGGATCAAACAACTGAAATGAGACCACTTAAAAAGGTGGGTGTGTGAAAGTGCCCTAAGTATACAGCAGCAAGTTGTGAGAGCACTTTTCAGAAGTGTTTAGAGACACTTATCTCTAAGCAACAACTCATAGGTTTGTCCCCACCAACACAACAAATATCACAAATGACAGACATCTCCTCTGTAGAGGTCTATTTAAATAGGCCACTGAGGTCCTATATAATGCTCTGTTCAGGCCCCAGAACTCATAATGGACAGACCATCGGCTAAACACTGAAAATGTAAAATGATACCTTCCAGTAGACATTTTTGCCTTCATCTAGAACATAAAGAAAGGAATGGGAAAGGAAATTCAACTTGAGGTTGGAAGTTCCTTTAAAAGAAGAGACCAAAATCCCTCTCGGCATAATCACTTAGTGTGTGCTTTGAATGAAAGATGGTAAAATGTTTCCTACATCTTCCTGCAGGGCAACAAATGGAAAAGTCTGCCAATAGGTTAATGTGGCCATTCTGCGGAAATGAGGAGAAGAGAGGAGAGGAGAGACGAATGTGACAGCCACAGGTAAGTGATTCACTAGTATGTATGACATAGGCTTCCCATTATAAGGAGAATTACTTATATGGCGAACATTAATGTTATGATGATTTCTGCCTGCAGTGGTAAAAGGTCTGGTGACCGTCACTGGATATGTGATAAAGAGAAGGTAAAACAGGCTAAAAGCTGGACACAACAGACGTGAAGATGCAGATGCACAGGCAAACGTAAATTTCCCCACTGTGGGACGAATAAATGTATATCTTAAATGAATAAAACGACCCATGTACTGACTTGTAACTGGACTTGTTGCTAGAGTTAAACTTCTACTTGGAAGTGGAAGCTAATTAGTTTGTCATGTAAGTACACAAGTCAAAACAACACTGACGGTCCATATATACTGATTTTTTGACTACAGCAGTCAAATAGGACTATTTACTGTACTCAACACTACCCCGGTACAACACAAATGATGGTAAAAGGAAATTAAAAACTTGAACGACAAGGCATGCTTGTTCATTGAAAACCATTCCAGGTGACTACCTAATGAAGCTGCTGTCATCATGGTAAACAGTGGTTACTTTGTAGAATAAATATATATATTTTGTTTTAACACTTTTTTTGTTTGCTACATAATTCCATGTGTTTCAGTATTAATCCACAATATAGAAAATAATTAAAATAAAGAAAAAACATTGAATGAGAAGGTGTGTGCTAACTGGTACTGTGTATACACATGATACATGTAAGGCCTTCAATTTTGTCAATTTCTTTTTGACCTGCTGATACCACGGGAGATGAGAGAGGATCTGCTGAAGTCTAATTTGTATTTCTCTCTTTCAACCTTCTTTCCTGCTGCCTCCATTCAGTCTGTCCTTGTTTCCCCTTACTCATCTACTTTGTTCAGCCTCCTGATGACGTAGTGAAGACAGTCAATGTGGAAAGCTGATACCAATGTCCTTTACCTGCCTACACCTGGTACACAGTGTACAGTGGAGGACAATTTAATAAACAGTCGCATTTTGTAGACACACATAATGTGATGCTTTTCAAAAGATCATTTTAAGGCAAGTTGGCTATACACTATACTTATTCCTGCCAATTTACAGTAAACAGCCTGTGGATGTGTTTGATGCTGTTCAATGATCGGTTTTCCTCACTACAATAGGAGGTAGAGAAAATACATGTTCTCTTTTTAAATTATTGAGTTAATGACACCATTAAGTAGAACTAATCCTGACATACTAACAAGTATCCGATTATGCCTCTCGGATTTTAATGATTTGAAGGGATTTTGTGGCATCATTTGACTGTGCCAAAATATACTATATTATATATATATAATATTAACTTGAGTTTAATGGCTGATAAACTCTCTTAAAAAGTCTATTTAGTGAGAACACACAGCTCATATAATTGCTTCTATCTTCATGTGGTCTGTGTTTGTGATGTTGTGCATGCTGTTCAATTAAGTATAATGCAGAATTTGGCAATCATGGCAGTGAAGATGACTTTTCTTTTCAAGCCACAGCTGAGATGCAGCAGCGAACAAGATGGCACTTTGGCCCATTACTGGTGTCTGCAGTAAAGTGCACAACATCATATACTGCTGGGAATGTTATTGATTTTCCATTTGAAGTCCAAAGTGACACTTTCAGAACCAAGGTGGTTACGAACACAGTGCCCAGGCGTCGTTACTGAGACGACACAATGGCTAATAGTTTTGATAATGAGCTATTTGTGGGTTGAATTTGTACTTTAGTTCGTCTGTCTATCTGTCCATGCAGTCTCTACAAAATCAACTTTCTGGCTCATATATTAAAACTGGCCAATTTAATTAGAAATATGTCCGCGTTCACTGAAATCACAACACCGAAGCTTTGTATCAGTGTTACCATCAGCTAATCAGAATCCTGTTATAGACATTTTTCTTAACCAACAGGAAGGCTGTTTGTAACCAGGGCACCTCAGAAAGTTTCTGGTCCTAGCTGCTGCTTGCATGTGTTATCACTTCATAACATCCTTTGGGTATAATTTATTAATGTACTGGACACAATGATTGAGTGGCCATTCTGCTGTGATGGGGTCGAGCTCATTAAAATGTTATTGCAGTCCATCATTTGTGCATGTAATAGGCATGGTAAATGATTATTAGGTCCATTCCTCAATTAGTCATCAGTCTCAGATGGGGGTTTTTTTGTTGTTGTTGTTGTGACTTTCAAGAACAAATGTATAATTAGTTTCTCAGTCAGATGTACTAATGTTCTCATCATAGTCTCTTTCCAAATTGCTTCCTAATGACATATATATTCTTCAGATTGACCCTTTGACTGTTTGTCACATGTAATTTTAATGTTCTCCATACTTTAAGACTATGTTCTATGTGAAGCACAGTCCTCTTAGTCCTAAAATTGTAACTTAACAAGGCACTGTGCATCTACCATTAACGCGATATCTATATTTAATACTAGAGGCATCAAAATAAGCAGCTGAGTCAGACATGATGTGAATGGCATTGATAATGTTTCCTGTCTGCAACTTGGCATCAGAACAGCCCATAGTCTATTGTATTATTTATGAATAGCAGCATGTCCACAAAATACCACAAGTGTGGAGACACACAGACGCAGATATGGATCAGATTGCGTAACTAATTTTATGAATTGTATGTACTCTGGGTGACATTTTTAACAAAGCAGTTTTATCTTTCAACTATTATCAGCTTACATTAGGGAACTAGAAATTAGATATACGTAAAATGAAATATATTGCATTGCACAATTTTGATCACTTACAGAAAATGGATATATCCTAAATGGAAATGTTCCCGTCAGAATTGCCCACAAACTTTGATAAGATTGCACACAAAAACATGCATATCCTTTATAATTATTTATGTGCATATGTTCTTAATATTGACTGTGGTTTAATCACTCTATAAGCAGAATCTTTTGTCAGATACCTAATACAAGCATTTCCTGTGCAAGAGTTAAAGTGAGACAATAGTAAACAAACCCTCTTTATTTGGCTCCATAACAATTTATAAAGCCAAGCAATATATTAATGTAATATCAGTAATGTGATGTCATTGGTTATTTGTAGAATTGTGATTAATTAAGCTAGCTGGCCTGGTCTTAATGGCTGCATTACAGTTATGTGATTTTATGAGTCACACCCTACCATAGCACCTCGCTGCTCACGGAAAGTGAATATGGCTAATTGTTTTTTTTAATGATGCCCCAATCAAGTACCTTTACTCATCTAAGAACTGTACGTGTGTGTTTTATGTATGTGTGTATGACAGAACAGGAAAGCATGCATGTGAGTTATCTGCTGTCATCTTACCACCAGGGGCAGTGTGCAGATGATGAAGATGATGGTCATGAAGACCAATAGGATGAGATGCTCCACCTCTTCAGCCATAGACATCGTCCTGCGGTCGCTGTTGGATCTTCCGCTCCCCATCACTGAGCCATTCCTCCTCCGACGTTGGTACATCTTGAACAGCTGGTACACCACAAAACCGTTGCACGCCACAATAGCCAGCACCAGCACTAGCATAACAGTGGCATACAGGTTGGCGTAGACCCGGTCCTCCTTGCCCTCTGGGTTCATGTCAATGAAGCACCATGTGCCAGGGCAATATTGTACATATTTGCCAAATCCCGCAAAAGGGAGGAGACAGAATAACGTGCATAACAAAAACACCAATGGGATTGTGATATAGGCACACTTCTTGGTGACATGCCGGCTGTACAGGTAGGGGTAGCCAATGGCAAAGCATCTCTCTAGCGCCATGGTGAAGAGTAGCGACATAGTGGCCAGGCTGAAGAAGGTCATGCAAACACCAAAGTATTTACACACGCTGTAAGTTTCAGGCGACATCCCCACCAAGGTGGTGTTGCGTGAGTACGACAGCTGCACCAACGGACTGACCAGACAGGTGCCTGCCAGGTCGGTGACCACCAGCGATGTGATTAGGATGTGAAACAACGAACGCCGCCGCGTGCCCCCATTCCTCGTGTCTCTACATCGCCGGATTTCCAGGATCACCAGAGCAGCCACATTGCCAAAGATACCTGCGGCGAACATGATGGCACTGATCAGCGGGCTCTTGGTGGCGTCGATGTGGTGCTTGCTGTGGCACGGGTCATCATCTAGGTCCATTGTAGCTAAATAAAAAAAACTGTCTGGGTTTAATTAGAAAATATGTCTCCTTCCAAAAAAGTGTCAAAAATGTGTCCTTAAAAAGTTGTCTGCAGCCATCCTGGATGAAACAGAAGGGAAGAAAGAGTATACGTGAGATGTAGAGCTGCAACAATCAGTCCATTCATGTAATAATTCATCATGTAATAATCGTTTTGTTAAGACAATTTTAATGCTTACTAGAACTAAATTTGAGGCCACTTTGAAAACCAAAGTTAACCAAAGGCTACATATGTCCCAGCATTTTCAAAATTGCACTTACTGGCCACAACATTTGTTTACTGGGTCGTGGAGATCCTGCATTATTTGAGAAGGATGTTTACTCGTCTAGCTTACTTTCAGCTCTGTTTTGATTCCCTGTCAACAATGTTGACCGTACACACCACTTTAATTTGATGTTTGCAAGTCTTTGTCTAACTTTTCTGATCCCATACATACACAGAATAGCAAGAACATCTTATTCCTCTTATAAATGAGAACACTTTGCATACACTGAAGCATTCCAGGACTCGAACTGTGCTCCAGAGTGAGTTTTGGAGTTGTGAAACCTTAAAGTTGTTCCCCTTCTGTCTCAGCAGTTAACAGATTATCAGCTGACTGACAAAAGCTGCGATCCAGGTTTTTACACTGATTTTTCTGCTCACATTCCTTCTGCGGCATGAGAGTATTCTGTAACTAGTAAACATAAGCCTACATAATATTACACACATGTTCCACTTGTATGACTGTGTGTGTGTGTGTGGGTGTCTTCACTTTCACTGGCTGTGTGATGGCCAGATAACTGACTCACCTAATTGCTCTGTCAGATGTGTCCAGTCCGGTGATGCCTTCTGGACTTCAAGGCTCCAAATGTCACTGAAAAAGTCCAAAAAGACACCAACTGTGAAAATGGTTGTGTTTCCATGAAGTCGGATGCAAAAAATTTTTGCCTCACTTCTGATATAAGATGGATAATAATGCAAAATCAGACATGGAAGAAAATTAGTTATTGATATGTTGGTCACTGACAGATAAGATATACCTTTATTTATCCCACAATGGGAAACCTGACATGACAGATTAAGGTTTCTTTGCTTGTACTTGGAGTCCCTTAAGACACAAGTTCAATTAAATGTCCTGAATCAAGAGTGACTGAGGCAGCAGGGGAAGAAACCAGTTGTTAAAGTTGGAATTTATTTATAAAAACATGCTGCTAAATGTACAGAATTTCTGCCGAATTGAAGATCGACTATAGACATGCAATCACTTCAGTCAAAGCGTGAAGGTTTTTTTTACTTTTCTACACGGAGTTCTGCGTCAATGTCGCTCTGATTGAGAGAACAAACGTGACATCCCCGTAACGAAACGCATCCAAATAAAGAAGTTCTCACCTGTAGAACAACTTGCTCCCAGTTGTTGAGACGTTTATTTCCGTTTTATAGTCCAGACCGAGTCGCACAGAAGAGAAATATATCCCGGGTTATCCTCTGTTTCTGCTCTGGTTTAAAGGTGAAGGTGTGGACAGGACGAGGCGCGCGACGCTCTGATGAGACGTGAATGAACCCGGGATACAGGGAGCCGTGTGGTGACGTCACGACCAACGGGTACACCCCCCTCACACAGACATACACACACTTCTATGAAGGCTGGAGCAAAAAAAATACTCCTGGGAGAACCACACGTGTCAGATATATTGAATGATATATTAGTCATTTATTAAGAAAATGTTTTGATGATTTTCCAAATGTATATATTGTGTTATCAGAGACTTAGAAGAGCAAAACTCTTTTTTAACATAATTTGCTTTTAAAGGAAGGGGTGCACATACATTTTATTGCATTATTTATTATTATTATTATTTTTTATCTGAGTTTCATCTGTAGATTTTTTTTTCCAAAATCCTATTATTAATTATATTAGAAATTATATAAAATGGCACAAAAGCAACATGGCCTCCCACTGGTGAACTGGAAACAGGAAAAGTTTGGTATTTCTTGCTTAAGAAATAACCTTTAATGATTAATCGATCATCCAAATTGTTGACAGGTAAGTTTCTGTCTAATGACTAATCAATTAAACGACTGATTGTTTCAGCACTTATGTAATGTAATTGTGTTATACAGTGGATTCGTGTTTTCCAGAGACTTCCATTGTGTCAAAAGCAGATTTTTATACAACTACAAATTCAATCTGTCACTTTGTCCGTGTGTGTTTTGGATAATAACAGAATTTAGATGCTCACCTTTGTATGAATTATGCAGCACACACAAAGTGAGACAATTTCCATGGCATTAAAGAGAAATCTGCAGTCCTTTTCGGTCCCTGAATCAATGCTTATCTGAACGCTCTCCCAAATGTGCATGGCACTGCGCAGATGTCCTGGCCTTGACTCCAAAAATAACAAGATGGAAAAAAAGACAATGTAGAAACTGCTTTTTCCATGATATTTTGGCTCTACTATGCAAGTCTCTCTGTTTAATTGGTGGACATATGTTTTTGAGTGTGCCCTGTTTTCTCCTCTTATGAATATAAGACCAAAACATTCAAATTATCCAGCATGAAAGATGTGTGTTTAGTTTCCTGTGTGTCTTTCAGTGTGGAGATGGCATGTTGTTCCGCTAGGTTTCCTCACGTGGATTTGAGGCCTTAATTTCCCATCGGGATGAATGTGAGTGTTTGTCTTTCGTGAACCGGTGACATATCCGGCATGTCTCCATGTCTTCTAACCAATTTCCAGTCCCTCATGACCCTAGGAAGGTATGGGATGCATCAACAGATGATTGATAGATGGCCAGTATGACTATGGCCAGAATAAATGCTAAACAGGATTCTGTATGCTGAAAGCCCTGAAATGACTGTGCTTGAGTGCTTTTATTCAGGCCCATTATAGGCTTCTTAATTGTGACATATCACCATTATGCCACCGCTGCTTCCTCTCTCACTCTGTCATTCTCCTTTGGTCCACAGCCGTCTCTCTTTTTGCACACTTTTGTCCCCCTTCCAGAATTACCTCAGCCACTTTAATATGGCTAAACGCTTGAAGTGCTTCAGCTGATGAAGTGTTGAAGGTATTGCGTAAGTAAGGCATACAAACATTTTATAACCTGACTCATCAATTTCTGAAGGGTAATTTTAGTTTTGACAGCACTCATCAGATGCAGTTCTCTTTTCTTTCTTTTGCTCTTGTTTCACTCTGTTTTTGTAGCTCATATTCTCGATTCATTTTTCTCTCTCTGTCTCCTTTCACCCTCTCTCTATTTTTGTTTCCTCACAGTGCAGAGGCCCCTTTTACCTTGTCCTCTGCCCTTACTGATGTCAACATACACTTCCTTTACTTTCCTTTCCTTTATTAAGCTTTTTTTCCCTTTCCTTTGTCGTTCCTTTAATTACCTTTCTTGTGCTTCCCTTTCTTGTCATTTCTTTTACATTTCTTTCCTTTCTTCTCTTTTCATTTCCTTGCTTTCCTCTCTTATTCTTTCATTTCCTTTCCCTTCCTTTTCTGTCATTTCCTTCCTTTTCCTTTCCTTTCGTTAAATTCATTTCCTTTATTTTATTTTATTTTCACTCCCCTCTTACATCCCTTTCTTTATCCTTTTCTGTCCTTTGTTCTTCCTTCAATTTCTTGTCATTTCCCTTCTTTTTCTTTCCTTCCATTTATGCTATTTCCTTTGTTTGTCTCTCTTTCCGCTCCTCTTTCTTCCCTTTATTTTGTTCTTCTTTTAATTTCCTCTCTTTCCCTTTTCTTTCCTCTATTGTCTTTTCCTTTCCTACCAAAGCAATGGCAGACAGCTAGAGGAGCAATTGCTGCACTGACTTGCTCATTATAACGCTATAGAAATGTAAAGTCTGATTCTGTTTAAAACCAGACAAGTAGTCAGTTTATCTGATGCAAAATCAGTAAGCTAAAATCCAGATTTGTGAAACTTTTATCTAGGTCCAGATGATGAGAGAAAATACTAGGATGGGCATCTTAAACTGTGACCCTCACTGTCTGTGTGGATTCTTTATTTAGAAGCAATTTTTGATCAAGGTCTTAATCCACAAATCCTTTGGTCTGCTCTGGTGGTAAACAGCCTTTGTTGGGGGCCTGGCATCCGTTAAAGTGCTGACAAGTGCTGTACATATTGTTAGTCTCTCTCTCCCACACACACACACTGTGAGGATTTATTTCACATGCCACTTCTTTTATGTCAACAGCATACATTGGTATGTGTGTGTGCTCCAGCCTGCTAATGGTCCTTGTCTGAATCATTGATGAGTTCATTGATTTTGGTCAATATCTGATGTCACAAATGAAACCGGTCAGTCAGTTGGCAGCCTGTAATTACACACTGCAATACTGAAAAACACCACCAGAGAAGGAGACATGATTAGTTTACACAGTAATGATTAAACTTCTGTATTTATATTCTACGGTTGGTTGAGAGCACATTACCCAAATGTAAACACGATCAAGTTACATGAGGGCATTTGGGTATTGCGGTTGAATGAAATACTGATCATACTGAAACATTAATCATTTAATATGTGGAAGACTGCAGAGTATAAAATATGTTTTCATATATAAAAAGTATAAATATAGTTTTCACACACTAAATAAATGAAATAAAGTTTACTTTTTTGTCATGCTCTGTGTTTTATTGTCTCAGCTTTGCTTTTGCCTCCACCTATAGGTTCCTCTGGGTAAGTACAAGTATCATCTGTGGTTGAACAGAGTAGGGGGCCTATTTTATTTCAGTGTGTTGGTTGAGGAAAAAAAAAATCATTGAAACCCAAAACTGCCAATTCTCCATTTTATTTCACTCACTACGCTGTCTGTTGTAAACAATAGTGAGCTTATAATTACGTTTCCAGACTTGCATATTCAGACCCCATCGTTTGTTTTATTTTTCTATATTATAGATTTAATTTAAAATGGATGATATTTCATTTCAGTTCATTTCACACGCAGCAATTTATTAAAAGCCAAAAACTGACATTTATTTACATTTATATGTTATATGCAGCTTTTGCTGTGGCATTCCAGATAGCTGTTTGCTTTGGTTGCCCTTGAGATATCTCTAGACCTTGACTGATATCCACCTGTGCCAAATTCAGTTGGCTGGACTTGATTAGGAAAGGCACACACCTGTTTATATAAGGTTTGTAATTAATGTCCCTGCAGCCCAGTGTGAAAGACAAATGTTGACACGCCTTGAGTTTACCACAAGGCACCTAAAGGACTCCGAGAGCATCAGGAAAACTTATCTGATGAGACAAGAATTCCAACTCCAAACATTACATCTGGTGAAATCCAGGTATTGCTCATCATCTGGTGTGGTAGCCCAGACCTGAACCCCAGAGAACATCTGTGGTAAGACTGAAAGGTGGCAGCTTCACAGATGCTCCCCGTCCAATGTGACTGAGCTTTAGAGGATTTGGCAGTGTGAATGAAGGAAACTGTCCAAAGTAGGACAAGCACAAATTTTGTAGAGATGTGAAATGTGTCTTTGTTTTGTCATTATATGTGTGTAGAATGAATTACCAAAATGTAAACACGTTTGAATTAATAACAGTTATCACTGCACAGTGTGTAAAATCGAGAACAGAATATCTAGTATTTGATTTAATGCTCAGCCAGGCCTGCACTGTAGCTGTCCTCAGTCTGGTCTTCAGCAAGTGAAACACGTGCTCAGTCGGACTCAGAGGCCACATGCTTGACTGATGTGGGCAGTCAACCACATTCCACTTGGGTTTTCCTGTCTCTGTTTCTGTATTGTCCTAAAAGTTTGTGATGAGGTACATAAATGTGTTCACAGTTGACTGAATATGGATATAACACCCTTAAAGCTGATACTGTGGACAGCTCTTTAAGCTCCTATAGTCCCTGTTGTGTTTCAGATGGGATTGCAACTAATTATTAGTTTCATTACCAATTAATCTTCTTGATTCAATATTAAACTTGTCCTCTCTTTAAATTTGTCTTTTCTGTGCTGGACCATCGGCCATCCTGGGACCACTCTACCCCTGACTGTCAGTGCCTCATTCCCGATGTTTGGATCTGGATCTTCATCTTCCACGAGACTCAGCCTCACCTCTTCTCTCCCTGTGTTTGAATTATGTGTTTCAGTTTTGCCTCTTGTGTGTATGTCCTCTTTCCAAATGTCTGTAGTAGAGAAGCAGTTGTGTGATTCAAGTTGCTCTGTGTCCTCCTGGATGATATTCTTTATTTATGCTGGCAATCTACCTACCTAATGTTGTCATCCTGATTTTCCATATTCTAATTTTACTTGGCAAATTTTATAGGGATCCTTCCTCTCTTCTTTTAAATGGGATTTTTCCTTATCCAGATTGAGAGTCTAAGGACAGAGCGTGTCACCGGCCCTCTGTACATAAATCTGTGACTTTTAGATATACAAAAAAAAATTACTTGACTTTATTCTATAAAAACGTTGTTGTCCAACAATCTGCAATCCAAACATTTATAATCATACGAAACAGAAAAGTAGCAAATCCTCATGTTAAAGAAGCAGGAAGTAGTGAGCGATAACTAACTGAAATTATCTAGTTACTGATTATTTCATTTAATTCATCTGCTAATGGTATCAGGTCTAGTTTCAAATCTAATTTGCTGGAGTACACTGTGCTTGCTATATACTGCAGTATGCTGTTGCGGACACTAGGTGGCACACAAAGCTTATATGGCCTTTTAATGAGTGAATAATTGATTGGAATCAAATAGATTCAACTGAAATAAGAATAACTGCAATGTAAATTGTATGATTGATTAAAATGTGTTCAAAAGAAAAAATAGAAAAAAAAATGATAGGTGTTAATAAAAATGCAAATAATCATTAGACTTAAATCTGGATTTGAAGGGATTATAATAAAGTATGTATAATGGGTTTTTAAAAATAGATATGCTCTCTATGTCTTTTCATTGACACTTCTATCTTGATGTCTTTCAATTCAAACATTTAAGAATTCAAACAGTTTTTCTCACGTGTGTATACGTGTGTTAGTGTGTAAAAAAAAAAATTACACAATGCCTCTTTTTCATTGTTGTGAAACAGATATAGTTACATCCGGATTAAAACCGCTCTATTTGTCTTTTTACTAATACGAGCCAGATGTTACCTCCAGCTGTCACTCAACCCGCCGCTGACCAATGAGAGCGGGCCTCAGCTCCTCCCTCCCTCCCTCCTTCCTCCCTGCAGAGTATCAGAGGCTGTGTGGAGAAGAGGAGAGTCCTCCTTCTTTCTGCTCCTCTCTCTCAGTCCATCTGTACCTCTGTCCTGCTCTTGCTCTCTCTCATAGTGCAGGCCTGCTCTACAATGGAGAGAGGGGATCTGCTGGCTGTGTGTCTGCTCTGCTGGAGCTGCACTGTGTGTGTGGTTACAGCCATCCAGAGGGCTGACATGTTCCCTTATGGCACTTTGAGTGGAGATTTTATTCTGGCTGAGGGCGACGATGAGACCTCCAGAGTGCTCTCCCTGCCCAAACCTTTATACTTCTACGACTCCCTCTTCTCCCAGCTATATGTAAGTAGCACTTCATTAATACTCATGTGCATGCTTGTTTTTGCAAGTGAAAGGGTGAAGCTTCTCTTGAGTTGTAATTCTGCAGGTGAGGTTTGCAGCGTCATGCATGCATGCATGTTTGCAGAGTTATTCACATGTTTGAATGGGAGAAATCACTGTCAAGCGACGGCAAGTCTGTAAAGTGACCACAGATTCATGAATAAGGACTAAACTTCTTTTCCTCCTGTGCAGCATGTATGAATAGAAGCATTCCAAGCATGAAGTCATTTCAAAATCAAATCAATTATCAGATACTCAACAGATGTCAAGTCAACAGATGCTGGGGAATAAATTGTGCTGGAAATAACTTAGCGTAATTACTGTAAACCTAGTGTTGGAAGAAGTGTTTTTATAATTTACTTCAATAAATGTAGCAGTACCACCCTATAGAAATACTCCATTACAAGTTAAAATAATGCAGCATTCAAAATTTTACCCATAATGATAAAAGTAATGTAACAAAATGTACTTAAAGTGTCAGAAGTATTCATTCTCTCATTACTATGTAATTGGACAATGGTGGAAAGACGTTTTACTGAAGTACTGTTCTTAAATACAATTTTGAGGTACTTGCACTTTACAGAAGTATTTCCATGTTATACTGCTTTTTACTTCTACTCCACTACCATTACTTCACAGCTTAAGTTACTTTGCAGATTCAGATTAATATAAAATCTAATCAACATAATTTCTGGTGTATTTTTCTGGATTAAGATACCCAGCAGTTTGTAAAGTAATTCCCAGCTGCAGCATTAAGTGCTGTATGCTTGATACTAATGCATCCACTTATAATCTAGCAATACATGTGAGATATACGATTCTGAAATGGGCCATTCTGCATAATAATGAGTTCTTTTGATTCTTTAGGTTTATTCCGATGCTGAGACATTTGCAAGTAGAATTTTTGATTAGTAAAAGTAGTACCTCAAGTTAACAATACTCCATTACAAATAAATTTCCCCCAAAATCTTAAGTAAATATACAGAAGTGTAATCAGCAAAATGTACCTTAACTATCAAACGTAGCTCATTAAGCAGAAGAATAGGCCTATTCAGTGTGTTGTTATATATATTATATTATGTGATTATTATTATAAACACATTAACATGTTAGCAGTATTTAAGATAAGATAATTCTTTATTGATCCCCCATAGGGGAAATACAGTGTTGTAGCTAAAGTACAAGTACTTCATGTCTTTACTTCAGTACTGATTAAATATATTCAAAATGCAGCTATAACCAGCTGAGTGTCACTTTACTCATTATACACATCGTCAACATCATCAGAATGTGTCTCTAATGGATAGAGACCAGGCTTAGGGATCCTAGAAGAAGCCCTGGAGGTCCTTTAGGAGATTCCATTGGTTTATGAGGGGAACCCTGGGGTTCATTATGTGGTCCCTGGGCTCTATGAGGAGGCTCCAGCGGTGCCAAAGAAGGTTCCAGTGGTTTATGAGGGGATACAGGTTCATTACGAGGTTCCATGGGTTCATGAAGGTGTTCCAGATATTTCTTAGGGGATTCAATGCTTTTATGATGGGTTTTGAAATATTCAGTCCAACCATTATTAAAGTGCTGGTGCCATCAGCTGGGCTCACTGCTAATTAGTGACTGTTTCTCTCTCTAGGTGGCTACCAATGGTATCATATCAGCCCAGGACCTGCCGATGGAAAAGCAATATGTTGACGATGGCTTCCCCACGGATTTTCCTGTTGTGGCCCCGTTTCTGGCTGACATTGACACCAGTGGAGGACGTGGACAGATTTACTACCGTGTGACTGAAACCCCCAGTGTACTCAACAGAGTTGCCCAGGTATGTTAATCTGAAAGAAATTAATTACATTTGTATGATTGTAGATTGACTACAGACTTGTGTTGTCTTGACATAAGGTAGAAAAAGCTTAAGTTACACTTTGAATGAATACTTGCAATGTACATGCAATGTACGTAAATACAGATCTGGATTCTTCCTTTTTTCAGTTTGTCATCCATTAGTTCAGTCCATTGTGTGCTCCATCTTTCCTTTCTTCTTTTCTCCCTCTTTCCCTCCATCATTCATTCATTCATTCATTCATTCATCTGCTCACCCAGGAAGTACATCGAGGGTTCCCAGACGCAAAGTTCACACCCACACATGCTGTGGTTGCAACATGGGAGAATGTCGCAGCATATGAAGAACAAACTCGAGCCAATGGACCTTCGAACAAGGTAACATCCAGACTTCCTTGTCTGTCTATTTATTGATTTATAAATGAATGAGTTCATTTGGTCATCATATAAATCAACCCACATATGTTGTATGTTTCAGTTCTTATGACAGACACAGTTCTGAATTTTGGGAGGATGTGCATCACTTGTAATCAGCCTTGGGTGGGGGTCTATTTGTAATTCCCCTTCCCCTCCTAATCTGCCTCTTAACCTTTTCAAGGGGTCAGAGGTCATCTTTAAAGGTCATCAAAATGCCCTCCCCTCCCGACTCATTATTCCCTCCTCCAATTCACGCACAGGTAGACACAAACATGCCTTGACCGTTCATGCTCTGTTGGGCATTACTTCCCTCCCTGTTTGTCAGCCAGTTAATGACTTGGTTTGCCATTAAAGTTCTCATCTCCAGCAAACCAATTTCACCTCAGTGACTAGACAAAGTTTCTTACATATTTTCATATATTTGACGCAAGAAAGCATCCACTTTGTCTCCACCTCCATAGCATCTGTGTCTCACATCAATGTGTATGTAGCAGCAGAGTAGAGAAGGAGTTTTCAAAGTCTGACACCATGTAACTCCTATTTCATTGTCTTACTTAGATTTAGGGGTTAATTGTCCTATAAATTTTGGATCTACAGTTAGCATAATTTGAGGCTTTGGGGGGATGTAAACAGGAAGTACAATGTTTGCATGGAGTCTGTTAGTTGTGAGCTACAGCTCGAGCCCTGTTTTTTTTTTCTGTCTATATTTTCTTACATTTTTACATTGTCACCATTAAAAGTTTGCCAAGTTAGCTATTAGCAGTTCCTCTTTGCATTGTACCAGGGGATGTAAAGACAGCTGTCTTTTGATTTTTGTGATACTGAAGAAAGCTTAAAAACATGATGATTATCAGGCAAGTGCTGGATTTACTGTATACAGGAGTGTCTTTTCTTCTGTGATTCCTAAGCGGATTTATGGAAGCATATTCATGATGGTCATTTAAGGTAACAGGAAAATATAATAATCTAATAATTTAAATATGTGTATCATGCCTGTGTGTTCACATACAGACTGTTACAACTCAGAGAAAGAGTATTTTGACGTATATGGTGGCAGTCGCTCTAAAGATTTTAAAGTACCTTAACTGCCTCCGTGAGCTCTCTGTCACAGCCACTGCTGCAGCTCCACCTGCTGACCTTGTTAGTGAGCGGACCAGATCATGGGCCAAACTGCAATAGCTAACTTTCCGTTGTTTTGGCATGCACCTGTCCTTCTGCCTCCTACAGTATCTTTGCTTCACATTTCCCCCTCCTTGCCCCTCGTTCAACTTTCCCACTACCCTCTGGGGAGGCACGCCTCACAGTTTGAAAGCCTCTAGAGTAGAGTAACACTTAATTTTACACATCCCTAATTTTCCAGGAATTTCTTAGGGATTGCTGTGCAAAGAGGCATGTCATTTGGCAGTACTTATAGGCAAATGGGAATTTTCTTGAAGAAAAACTCAATTCCATTCATCATTCACTAGAAATTTTACTTTGCATATTAAGCTTGCCTGTCAACTAAATCGCATTTTTCTATGTTCAGATATCCTGTGCACTGACAAGAAGACTTTACAGGATGATTAAAGCGCTACTCCAGCAGTGTAGTATTACACTTCCAAAATCAGCCACTCACAAGAGACAAATTTGAATTATCAAGACAGAGGCCGTGATATCTGGAAGTGTTCCAATTAAACACTTTCTCTATTTTCTTCATAATTAATACCAGATTTCATGGTGCTCTCTGGAACCCTATGTAGGAAATTATGTTCCTGTTTGAAATAGAGTGTCACCTAGAGGAGCACTAGAGGCTTTGTGTAAGTTAATCTCTGGGAAAGGCTCCAAGTAAAGCCAGGCCTAGTGAACTTATCGATCAAACAAACAGTGCTTTGTTGTTCCTGGTTTGTAGCATGTGGGACGGGGGGATGAAGGGAGTGGCAGATTTGAGGAAAAACCCTAGGAGATCTCTGTCTCTCTCCCTCCCTCTCATCTGTTTGCCCTTTTTCTCTACTTTCATGGTCTGGTTTCCTTTATGCCTCCTTCTTTCTTCCTGATTAATCAAAAGCTAAACGGTTAGAAATGGCAATACCTAGGGCTCATTTTGATTTCCCTGCCACCAAATGGGAAAATCGACTGCATCTTTTCCAAAGCCCGAATATTGGAATTAAATCTCCAAGACTCTATCTGCTGTTGACCAAGTGCTGATTAGAAGCTGGAGTCCATTTCAAAATATTTTTACACATGGTTTGTTTTCTTATTTAAAGGGTCTGTCTGGCTTGTCAGATTGGGTCGCAGCTGGGATTTGCTTCAGTGGGTCTCTCTTTGGACTGATAGCATCTTCACTTTGAAGTGATTAGCCAGAGGTGCTGGGTGGGGTGCGTTGGGGGTGGAGTGGTATGTGTGTGTGAACTGATTAACCTGAGGTGTGTGTTTGTCGGGATGTGTATTAGGGGTGGCGAGTTGGGGTAGCCTTTTGGGGGAAGGGCAGACTGTATGGTGTTTGAGGGTCAGATGATGGGATGAGAAGAGCGGCAAGGGAAGAAAAAACAGGAAAATAGTGGAGAGAAAATGAGAGCACAAGAGAGAAAGTTCACATCCCTAAAAATTAGGCTTGTGTTTTCTATGAAATTAGTCTTAAAGAGGCTATTATCATAATTGGAAAGTAATTGCTTCACTTGAACCTAAAACACACACTCTGTTGTATTTACTACCATGTAGCCCAGTTTGCTAATGACCAGAGCCATTTACACAGAGAGTCTGGCCTTCTGTATGTTGATGTTTTAAGAAGTGTTGACCAGGCTTTGCTTTGAACAGCATATTGCTAATCCTTCTTCACATGAGGACACTTGTCATGATGGTGGATGCTGTCACACAGTTTTATCTTCCACTCCCATGAATGTCAGCTTCTTAGCAGCAGAAGGATCAGAATCAGTATGAAGGTCCAAGAATTTCATGTCATACAGCAAAGGATGGAAGGTTCATGGTTCTCAGAAGATGAATCCTGCTGATTTTAATGATCCTTTTACATTTAATCTAGTGCCAAGAAACACCGCCTTTACATCTGATGAATGGCTGGTAGTGTGACGCATGCCAACGCTGGGAAACATAATATTAAAACACTTTGACAGGAAATGGTACAGAGGGACAATATAAGGAAAGCATTACAACATGTCCAATATTGCACATCTGTCCTCATGTTCCCTTCCTGAAAGCGTTACTGTATATGAGCAACAATTTGAAATGGAATGTAATTTTACCTTTGACCACAGTAGACCATTTTTCCCCCTGGACTTCTCTTCAAAGTTGCATGTACATAAAAGGAGAGTGTTGGTTGAACAGCATATTACATCTCTGCTGTGTGAAGGTCAGATGAAGCTGAATGAATGAATAAATGGACTCCTCTGTTGGATTTGGCCCTCGCCTTTCATATTGCTCTCTTTGCCTATGTTCCTCTGGCCTCCTCTCTTCTCTCCTCTTCTCTTTCTTCTTTTCTGTCGCACAATAGGAACTATTGTTTCTATTAGTGTTGTTTGTTGTTTCTGGGGGGCCCCTCGCAGTGACACAGGGGGCATCCCTTGAAATATGTGCATTCTGGTTCAAAGGAGACTCTTACTGAACTTCAGCTTTCATAATATGTTATTCTGTCCTTGTGCCATGGGACAGAATTTATTTAGCAGTGGCTATTGAGCCCGTCTATACCATAACCTGACCTTGTAGCTGTAGAACCCCTGAAATACAACAGCCACTAGAATTGAGACTTGGGATCTTGGTGGCTTTACTAATTACTAGTACAGTCATAGTGCTCTGGTTTGTAGTTGCGGGAAATATTCATGTTCACAAACCTTTCAGGATCTAAGAAAAGCAGCTATGGTTTTACCCACCATGTGTTCTTGAGTTGATCAAAAAGGTTTTGAAAAGCTTTCATAAGCCCTGCAGTTGTACAATTTCCTCAAGCTTTAGAAGAAGAGAAGGGCAGGGAATCCTTTTGAGTTAGAGCTGAATTTATAACAGGAAAGTCACCCAGAAGATTGGAGCAGGGATTTTCATATGACAACAGCGAAATACTGACTGCACTGTTCCTGGCCACAAGCCTGGACTGTGTGTGTGTGTGCCAGTTCCCACGCTGTAGGCAGTTCCGCTTGTAGCACTCTGGTGAGGCTGGCAACTGGACTGCAGCTGCCGTCTGTCTGAAAAACCGGCAACCAACAAACAAGTGTAGCCCATTCATCCCGACCTCCCTCTGTCTCTCTCTCTCTCTCTCTCTCTCTCTCTCTCTCTCTCTCTCTCTCTCTCTCTCTGTCTCTCCTTCTCTCTCTTCTCTCTCTCTCTCTCTCTCTCTCTCTCTCTCTCTCTCTTCCTCGGGATGTTCCAGGCTAACCCAAGTGGGATTCAGTTCTAGATAATTATAACATGATTCAGAACATTTGTCCCAGAGTGTTGAGTCACTTGTTCGAAACACAGACAAGATGAGAAGTCAGTTAAACTGCCTTCAGCTTAAGTTGTGTTAAGCAGAGTAGACTAAACTATATAAAGTAAACCATCCCAATAAATAAACAAAAACTAAACAAGACCACACTAAGGTGAAATATAGAGAGATTAAACTGAATGAAGCACAGAATTAATGCCATGCCTGATTCACAGCTGCTTTAGGGTATACAAAGGTGTTGTGAAGCCATGCATGTTACATACTTTCTAGCTTTGGTGACCTTTTAACTGGCACCAGGACTGTGATTTAAAGGCATTAAAACCTCCTTTTGGGTTTGCTGAGAAATATGACTTCATGGTTGCCAAACATATGATTAAATTTGACATATATAAAGGGATAGTTTTGACATGTTGGACATTTGGAATTTTGGAAATATTCACTTTTTTTTTGCTGAGAGTTGGATGAGAAGATTGATGCCACTCTGATGTCTGTATGCCCAATATGAAGTCAGAACTAAGCTCACTCCGGCCAACCGAAACAAAATCTACCTCTGAAGCTCACTAAGTTTTATATAGTTTGTATCAGCAATGCAAAAGTGTAAGTGTGCCAAGTTGTGGTTTCTTGGCTGAGTGCAGTGACTTCCAGCTCATAAACTCTTGTGAGACCACAACTTGTCATTTTTATGCCTTGCTTTCTGTATGGATTAAACAAATGACATGACAACATGTTAATTTGTTAGTCTTAGAGGTGTTTCCAGTGTTTATGCTAAGATTATCTAAGTGCATGCTGCCTGTAGCTTCACAATCATACATGTCTAAATGGGCCTGGCAGGAGATAGATAGAAGATTCAACAAATATAATGCTTTTTCACAGGCTGCAGAACATCAGCCATGTGTTTTCTTCTGAAGCTGTTGGGTATTTCCAGACTTTCAGCCCCCCCACTGTGAAGCAGACAAATCTAGCAGACTGATGATGTTACCACCTAAACCTTAAACAGTGAGAATGACCCTGACAACAAACATTTGTTGGCCCCAGAGACAATTAACGTCTGTGCGTGTGTCTGGCCAGTGTGAGGAGTGTGAGGACACCCTTTTAAAAAAGGTGTGACAAAAAGCCTGTAGGGAGGTCGAGGGTTGTGTGTGTGTGGGGGGGTTGTCAGAGCACACACTCACATGCATTCTGAGCTCCACACTGTCTGAGAGTCTTTGATGTGTGTTGGCTACAATTTGTTGTCTTCCAGCTGTGAGTCTGTAAAGCACCCCAGGACCACTTTACACACACAGACAGACTCAAACACAGCAAATGACCACACAGATGGAGGAGGGATGGAGGGTACACATTAGAGGAATAGTTTGACATTTTGGGAAATTGGCTTATTTTCTTACATTCTTGCCAAGAGTTAGATGAGAAGATTGATTACTGCTCTCCTGTCTGGATGCAAAATATGCGGCTAGAGCCAGAAATACTGGAAACGGGGGGGGAAACAGCTGCCTGGCTCCGTCCAAAGCTGCAGTTTAATAATCAACATATTTTGTTTGTATAATCTGTACAAAAAAGCAACATGTAAAAACAGTTTTACGTGCTGAAATATGGTTGTAGTTTTAGAGGTGCTTTTTGGCTCTGTCTACCCTGATTCCAGTCTTTATGCTAAGCTAATTGGCTGCTTGATGTAGCTTCATATTTACTGTCCAAACATGAGAGTGATCGTCTAATCTAACTCTGATCAAGATAACAAATAAACATATTTCCCAGAATCAAACTATTCCTCTAATACATATGAACTTGAAGATGCTCATAGCCTTCATACCGGCAGTTTCAAAAGCATATAAAGGAAGAAAATCAGAGAGAAAATCCCACATTCTCAATGTTATCTGCATTTGGTTTTTGCTATTTCTGCTTGGCTCTCGAAAGTAGTTTCCATCTACCTGTTTTAATGCCCACTTTTAATTAATGACTAAGAACAATTGAATAGAAACAGATACTAGATGCTGCATTTTTTTTCTTTTCTTAGCAGGGGAAAGGTGGCTTATTATAACAATGGTGTGTGAAAGAATAATGGAAACACACTTTTTGGATAAATTTTGTAATTACTAGATCTGCTTCCCCTTCTTTTTTCTACTGTATACACGCAGCATTGTCTTATTCTCACCTACAGTCATGACTATACAGACATGCTAATGCTTGCAATTATAATGTTCACCATGTTTGTTTACATCAAGCTGACACTTCTGTCACAAAAAACACTGCATATTATGTGTGAAAAGAGAAATATAAATGAACAAAAGGAACTTAAATGCCATCATATGGGATGGCCATAGGTTGACTCAGATTCTCTTTTGTTGACTTAACTTTTCTTATCTGTTTGGACAGACACTTGTCCTCTTTTCTCTCTCCCCGTAATTCTCCAATTGTAAACCAGACCTATGGCCTCTCTCCCAGCTCTGCCAACCCCCTGCATCCTTCTTTCATCTCTCTATCTGTCTATACCTCTCTCCCCTCTCCTCCTCCTCCCAGGAAGAAGGAGGGGTAGCAGGAGAGAAAAATACAGAGGTTTAGAAGGGATATGAAGGACAAAGAAAAAGCAGATCTCTTCTTGTAGCTCCAGCTTCTTCTCCTCCTTCCCAGAAAAAAAGACCCCTCCTCACTAATTACATAGAGCCTTGAGGCTACAAAGTCCTCCCCGCCCACAAACAACAAGATAGTTTAAAGATGTTGATGTAAACAATTAGGAACACACACACATACACTCACATGAGATGAATATAGGTGGAGGGACATCTGTGCTTGCGTGCTGGCTTGTGTAAGTGTGTACGTATGTGTGCCCCGCGTCTCGCTTTGTAACGATGTCTGGTTTGCATGCTGTAACATCGTCATGAAAGATGTCCAGACACACAGGAAGACAGCTGTGGAGATCAACATCTGGGCTGGGGGTTGAGAGATCGAGGGTGTGTGTGTGTGTGTGTGTGTGTGTGTGTGTGTGTGTGTGTTTGCGTACAGATAATCTGATTTTGTCCCAAAGCAAAACAACATGGGATCACAGTCTTCCCCTCATTCACCAAATCTGTGTTTTTTTTTAACTGTGGTTTGGGGAGGCAGAGCTGGCTGGACACCCCCACGTACATGTAGCAAATAAGTTCCTTAAGTCCTCCATTTACAAAAGTTCTGGCGGAAGAAGTTCCTTGATTCATCAGTTCATACTGACCCATTTAATTCATCCTGATTTGTGCAGAACCCAGATATTTAGGCCAGTATTATCACTTGGTGCTGGTCAGAGCAGGAGAGGGGTGTAAAACATGAGAAGTCTAAACCTGAACAGATGAGAGAGGAAGGGGAGGAGACATGGGTGGGGGGGTGGGGGGTGAGGAGAGGTGTGAAGTTTAAATATGAGGAGTGAGTGTTAGAATAATATGAGGGTGGTTGAGCTGGGCTGACCCTGGACACACAGGAAGTGACCTCATCCCTCTGACACTAACAGAGCTGAAAATGTATTATTAGACTCTATCTTTATGCCAGTAAACTGCTAATCTGTAAGCTGTGTAACTTGCATATTAAGAAAGTCATGATAACCTTAAAAGGTCTCAACATTCTTGTAAGGTGGCCACAAGTGGTAATTACAGGATACTGGTACTTTAAATTCCCTACATTTCTTATTCTCTTGAGTCAGTTGCTTGAAAGACATTGTCAGAGGAACTGTTAAATTTGTGTTTGAATTACTGTTTACTTTCATTTTCAGCAGGTTGTAAATTGTAAAAGTACTTTGTTAAGCACTATACTTAAATATTTATCTGTGACATGCTAAAAGGCAGAGTAGCAGTAATACAAGTAGACGATACAGTCAGCAAACTTATTCATCAATGTTTGCTAACATTAACCACCATAAGCTACTGCTCATACCAGACCAAGTAAAGCTGTAGCAGTAAAACTCTTCAGTACATTGAACTAGGCAACTGCTCATTTTGTTGCTTATGAACTCAACTTTCAATATGTAAGATGAAGACTGTGTTATTTCGTCTTTCTCTCCTTACTCTTCTTTAAATATACCTTCTGTATGTGTGAGCAAGAAAAATGGCAAAGATATGACATTTATTTTTTGTCACTGTGTTTTTCTGGTTCAGACTGATGTTTTCTCTTTTCTCTCACTTTAGGTCAATACTTTCCAGGCAATAATTGGTTATGATGAGACAGACTCGTACATTCTCTTCCTCTACCCTGAAAGCGGCCTGAACTTCTTCGGGACCAGACCCAAGGTAAACTGGTGATATACAAGGCCTTAATTCACAGCTTTGACTGCTGCAGCTGTTGTAGACATGCACCAAGTTTGTGTTACTGTTGCAGCTATTGATCATTTGAAGATTCTTTTTTGCACTTTTTCTGCTTCTAGGAGTCTTATAATGTAGAGATAGAGCTTCCTGCTAGAGTCGGCTTCAGCAGAGGAGAAGTCACGTATCTGATCTTCTCTCGAACTGAGGGACCTCACTACAGCGTCACCAGCGATGAGCAGAGTGTTAAAAACCTCTACCAGTAAGTCAAAAACTTCAAGGTAGCATCACAAATCTCCTCACAACTACATCTGGCAACAGTGTAGTTAATCTGCGAATTAGCTGTGTGCAATTACAGTGCTTGGGTTAAATACATGAGTGTGCTCACACTGACTGGTTTCTCGGTCTCCAGGGTTGGTAATACAGGAATTCCAGGCGTTTGGCTTTTTCACACCGGGAACCGCTACTCTTTCGACAACATTGTTCCTGCATCCATTGGTGGCCTCCTTGCTACTGCACCACCGAGAATACATGGGCTCTCCCTGGTAATTTTGTTTTCTCTTTTATCCATCTTATTAACAGTTTTTTTGTGATCAATGTGCAGAAAACTCTTTAGTCCCCCATTGTTTTTGCTTCTAGGACACCACCACCCCTGAGTACGCTGAGTTTGAGGAATATCCAGACAACACTTATGACCCTGATAACCAGGAGGAAGACGACGATTATCCTCTGACGGGTGGCGATCCTGAATTCCAGCCAGCACCTGCTGGTGGTGACCATTCAGAGTCCCTTCAACCAGCAAATCCTGATACCCCCTCCTTCCCTTCAGAAGATTCAGGTCGTCCGGTGTCATACGGTAGCGAAGATGTACCATTGACCTCTGAACCCAGGTACAGCTCAGAACCAGCAGAGAGACAGTATGCTCCCCCTAATCCTCCAGAACCTGTACCGGAAGGAGGTGCTCAGCAGACTCACGAACAGCAACCACAGGTAACACTAAATCATCCTTGCAAATTAAATTAATTGACATGTTATGCAAGAAATCCTATTGGTGAAAGACAGCTGTAATATATGTTGCTGTAAATACTTATTTGTGTAAAAGAACATTTTAACATCGAATGAAGCTTTTGCTGGCATTTTGAGGCTTTGTTTTTTTAATCAAAAACATCCCAACTACAAACATTGCAAAGCTACTAGACCATAATTTTGTTTTACGTTACAAGAGCTCGTGCAGGCAGCAGCTCTGTATGGCAGTCTGTTCAAATTCTCTGAAAAGACCACTCATTGCAGTGGATATGAAAAAAGAGGAATTTAAACTGGCAGCGCTGTCAGGGCCGAGACTTTTGTAATAACGATCTGAAAATGTAGTCCCTTTTTATAAATTCTGTGGTTATAATGGAATGCTGTTTTGGAGACAGTATGGTGGTGTCAACAAAACGCTGGCACAGCTGCAATCACGATATTCTACATTCTGTATACAATATGTAAAGTATGCACAGATCATAGCTCTCTGGTTTATAGCATCTGGAGAGAGTTAAAAAGTATTGGCTTGGCTCTCATTGACAATAGGAAAAACAAGTTCAGCACAGCCTATTCCTACTGCATCTGTCTCTAGGTTCCTCTGGAGGTGGTGGATGTCTACCCCCCTCACAGAAATGAACCACCTCTTTCCCCCGGGGGTCACGTGGTCAGCGTGGATGAAGATGATGTTGATTTTGACACAGGAGGTAAGAGACCAACCATATGTGTGTATAAATATGCATATATATGTAGTTGTCTTCTTAACTTATGAAAGGACGCTGACTTTGAGAAACAGGAGGGTAACATTACTCGCCCTCTGCAGCAGAGCAGCTCAGCAGCTGGCAGTACAATACTGCCGTTGTGCTGGGCAGCTCCCAGGTGTGTGTGTGTCCAGCTCTCCCTCCCCTGCAACTACTCCCACAGGCTTTTGCCGTAAATAAGAATGTGTTCTCAGTCAACTTGCTTGGTTACATAAGGGTCAAAAAATGGGTGTAGAAAATGTTCATCTTAGCTCAGTTTAGAGTGATGAAACTCAATTTTTCTTAGAAGTTGGAAAGAAATATGTTGTTGATCATTTTCCAGGAAAAGGAACTACAGTATTTTTGGAATAAGGCCAATCCCTCATTTAGTATTTAAAAAAGTTGTGATATACTGTTTTAAGCACAACTTGTTTTTAGGAAAAGTAGATTAATATGACTTGATATGTCAGACAAGTGAATGATTCTTATGAGAGATATCATTGAAGGAAGTGTGTGTATATACAGTTGTGTGGGTGTGTGTGCATTTCCAAATTATCAAAGTCTGAGAAAAAGCAATTTTTCCAATACACACGCCTACATTTTTCAATGCCCTCATGGATTTAGTGTTTATAAAACTTAGACAGAACGCAAAAACATTGTAATATTAGTGTGTGTGTATGTGTGTGTTTATGTATGTAAAAGCACAGTCATTTGTCTTGTGTGTGTGTCAGTGTGTGTGTATGTGTGTGTGTGTGTGTAGTCCCTGAGAAAATATCCTGACATCCTGTGTTTGTTTGTGTGTGAGTGTGTGATGCCCCTGTAGGATGCGAGAATGCTTCAATTTAATCCCAAATCAGCCATTTACCAAAAGGCAAATAGAGAGAGAGAGTGAAGCACTCACTTGTTCCATGTGATGTTTTGAATCCAGAGAAGTTTATGCAATCTGATTGGTATTCCTTGAGAAGTGTTTTGTATTAGTTGTTGTACTATTTTAACTCTGTATGTCTATGATTTTTTTTTCAGTTTAGAGGCATTAAAAATCTTAGATCCCTTTTGAGACTTTGTTAGAAGAAAGATCACTGTAGGTCTTACTT
Organism: Holacanthus passer; assembly: GCA_025331565.1. NCBI lineage: Eukaryota > Metazoa > Chordata > Actinopteri > Pomacanthidae > Holacanthus > Holacanthus passer. The sequence continues at coordinate 34,090 of JAFREQ010000209.1, read as the reverse complement.
TTTGTCTACTCAGCAGTAGTGACCACCACGTTTCATGCTGACTATTCAGATCTTTTTCTGTTTATTCCAAATCAGTCAAGACAGAGAGCATCACTTCCTGTGTGTCAGAGGATTTTTCTCAAAAAGCGGTCATCATTCCCAAGTGTTTAGAACAGCACATGTAATAGCGTCTAAGAATTGCATATATTGTAGATAGAATACTTTATGCAGTATATACTTATATTCTGTTTACTGTCATCTTTTCCCATTAAATGTTAAGATTTCTGAAGTAAGTGCTGAGACAATTTAGATGCCTTTTGGAGTTCATGCAGCAGTGTGTGTGTGTGAGAGAGTGTGTGTGTGTGGATGAGTGGGTGTGGGAGGCAAGACTGCAACAGCTGGTTTCTCTCCAACTAGTGTCTTGACATGTGTTTTTGAGTCTGTGTGTGTGTGTATACGTCCCCCTGGCTCTTGTCCACCTTCTTATTCTTCCTGTCCATCCATACTTATATGGTAACAACCATTAATGGTCTCCACTTTAACTTGGATGCTTGTATGATGAAGACACTGAAACAAAAGAAATCTATCTTTTAAATTTTATATGAAGAAAATTAAGATAAAAGCCATAAAATTAATCTACAATAGATCAAGGGAAACCCTTTGATGTAAAATTGCAAATGATGGCACAGGATCTTGGATAGGAGACCTTTGTATATTAATTCTGTATTTGTCGTATATGTAATGCCTAATGATTATTTTCTCTCTCTCTCTCTATCTCTCAGTGATTCAGTACACTACGGAGAATAAGGAAACATGTGCCAGGTATGTGAAGACTAGAAAGCACTATATATACCTGCTGTTGCTGATGACAAATGTATATCCTAATTATTTGAAGTGCATATTGATCGTTTTAATTAGGGACTGTATCAAGCTGTTTGGGATGAACAGGGGAGCTGAACCTTGGGTTTCACTGTCTAACAAATGCACATGTCAAAATAATAAGACATGAAGAATTTGAGATTATGTGCCCCAAATTCAACATTCAGTATCTTGAGAGTGCATCCGTTCAAATAAGGGAACTTTTTTGCACATGAATATCTGTTTACAATGGAGTACTTTTATGACATACAGTCCCTTACCAACCAAACAGCAATAGTAGCAGAGTTACTGAAACAAAGTCTTTTTTTTTCCTTACTCTTTCCTGTCATTCTAGATTCCAGCAGCAGTGCTCCCAGAATGCATTTTGCTCCGACTACGCCACAGGCTTCTGCTGTCACTGCCGGCCTGGCTTCTATGGAAACGGACGCCACTGTCTGCCCGAGGGTTAGAGAGCTACCATTAACCCACAGAGATGCATTTAATGTTATCTTTAAATCTAGCAGTGAACATTTGAATCATAATTTCATCAAATGTTAAATCAGTTTTTTAGTGTAATTCCCGTGCTGCTCCTCTAGGTGCTCCACAGCGCGTTAGCGGTAAGGTGAGCGGAACAGTGACTGTGGGTTCGACTCCAGTGGAGCTGAACAACATTGATCTTCATGCCTACATCGTGGTGGGAGATGGGAGAGCGTACACTGCCATCAGCGAGGTAAGAGTCTGAAAAATACACTTCAATGTCTTATTTATACTTGCCTTTTTAAATCTAGTTTTTTTGAAGAACTCAATACAAATTCTCATTCATGTTTCATTTTCTGGTCTCTCTTGTTTTCTCCTTTGTACACTTTGGGCCGATTGGTCAGGTACCTGAGCCAGTGGGCTGGGCTCTGATGCCACTGGCACCAATAGGAGAGCTGTTTGGATGGCTGTTTGCTCTGGAGCTGCCTAATAGCCAAGGAGGATTCAAAATCACAGGTAAACTGTGTGTTTCTGTGTGTGTGTTTGTTGAAGAATGTTGCCTTGTACATCTTGACTCATGAGCACATCTGTCGAGAAATGAGGGAACTCCTCCACAGTGTGTGTGTGTGTGTTTGTGTGTTTCCAGTCTCCCAGCCAGCTGTATTGTCTCTGGGGATGTGATGTGATATCAGGCTTCCACCTTCCCTCTCTAATAGGAAACAGCTGTGTGTGTGTGTTTGTGTGTGTGTGTGTGTGTGATTATGTTTTTTTTTATAGGGGACAAAATTAAGGACCCCACAGGTCTAGACTGCTTTTTGAGGGTTCAGACTTGACAGACTGGTTAGCGTTAGCCAGTCAGTTGTGATGTTAACTTTTGGGTAAGGGACTCAGGAAGCGTGCGTGCAGGCGTGCGGGTGGGCGTGTGCGCGTCTGTTCTGTACAGGTGTAACCACTGCAGACATTCTACTTTTTATGATATATGACTGGTGTGTCTGCAGTAAACTATAAATAGAAGAACTGATTTGTTGATTGATTGTGTTACCAGGTGCTGAGTTCACTCGCCGTGCAGAGGTGATCTTCTATCCTGGCAACCAGCGCCTGTCAATCATCCAGACAGGCCTAGGCCTTGATGACCACAACCACCTCAGTGTGGATACTGTAGTCAGCGGCAATGTGCCCTTCCTGCCCCCTGGAGCTGAAGTCACCATGGATCCCTTCAAGGAGACCTACCAGTACTACCCATCTGGTAACCATAAAAACCACATGAGACAAACTATATGTACCATCTGCTGTCTCCTTTGGCCTAAAAGCTTTGACCTCCTCTCTCTCTAGTTGCCACCTCCACCTCTGTGAGGGAGTATTCGGTGGTCTCAGCAGAGCGAGGCTCAGAGTCCTTCTCCTTCCAGATGAGGCAGAACATCACCTACCGCGACTGTCGACATGACAGCCGCTCTGCCCCGGAGACGCTGCAGATCACCATGGAGAGGGTGTTTGTAATGTACGTCAAGGAGGAGCGGATCCTGAGATACGCCATCACCAACAAGATCAGCCCAGTTGGAGGTGAGTCAAATTAAGTTTAGAGGGATACACCACCTGCAAATATCAGGATTTTATTATAAACCAGATGTGATGCAGTCAGTGGAAATGATATTTACTGTCGAGCTGATCAGTATTACCTTAATCCCCTGGGCTGAATTAGATTTAATGCAATACTTTGATTGGATTCCACACAAGAGTATGTTTATTATCATCTAGCCTTCTTACACAAACAATAATGACAACAGTAACATAAGTCGTATTCCAGGTCTTAATTTAGTTTAGTTCTCCTGAGGAGAGTACAGCTGTGATGAAAGAAAGCAAAGTAAACCTTAATTAAATCCTGAATAGCAATTTGTTTTTCAGCCAGCGGTGGTTTAAAAACATGCACAAGAAACAGAAACAGTTCTAACAGATAAAACCTCAAAACAACAACAATGTGAAGAGAAACAGACTAGAACACAGTACGCTGAATAAAAACACACAGCACCACATTTCTAAACTAATGAGAAAAGCTGAAATACTGGATATGTGTATTTATGTCTTCAAAATCGTGCATCGCCAAGATCATTTTTCCAGTCGTCAATCTGAAATATACAATATCATTAAAATAAATACATGTAATCTTGCATGAAGTTTGAAAACAATGTCATATTAGAATCAGGTTTAGGAAACATATCAGTACAGACTACTTGGGGTTAGGGAGGAATATCCATCACATGGACAAAACTGACTGGCTGATGTCTTGCCTTCAACAAAAGGCCAACATTTCCCCATTATGTTGGGAACCAAGTATCCCAGTGCCTGCCTAAATCCGTCCCAGACCATCACTTTCAATCTTGAAATGGGTGAACACAGTGGAGGCGTTGGAAACGTGAGGTTTTCTCTTCCAGAGCCACAACTAGCAACCAGACCACCTCGTAATTGTTGCAGTGCTGCCACAAAAACCTCAGCCAAACCACAGAGCAGAGTTGGACGGGGCTCCGATTTAAACACACATGCTGCAAACTGAATGCTAATTACGGATTGAAACCGTAGAAAACAACGTTAGAATGTCTGTGTTACCTCTGTGTTTCTGGGTTCATTGTCTCCTGAAGGCTGCAGACACACTACGCCACTTTAAGGATCATTGTAACCGCAATTTGCGTCACAGCTGACTTTAGATATTTGTCCAGTTTGGGTCGTTTGTGCAGATTGGCATTTACGACTCAAACCCGGACAAGTGTTTACACTCTCCGGTAGAGTGAGCTGGTCAAGCAGTTTAAGCTGAATGGAGGCCAGCAATATTCAATGAAATTCAAGCATGAAGGAAAAATAAATGAATGGAGAGAATAATGTCCACCTCATTATTGGGTTTGGTGTCTGAAAGTACTTTTTGGTACCAGAACATAAAAACCAAACCACAGAACGTGATGGTCATAATGATTTTATGATGATAATGATGACTGAGTTTTTGTTGGAATTTGAGCAACTTGAATGCAGTTGTTGAATACTGGGTATCTGAATTGGTGAACCCTAAAGAATATATATATTGGAAAATAACACTTTTCAGATGAAAGAGAAATTCAGACCGCATAAATTCAAATAGCTGGTGCCATAAATTCAGTTCTGAATCAATTTCACAGTACATCACATATATAGCTAAATCTCTACTTGTGTTTGGAAGTGTGTGCATGACTGACAAGCATATTGAATGTATCTTTTCCTATGTATGTTTTCAACAAGAGGTTTCTTTTATCTAGTCCATTCAGCTTTCTTTTTAAGCATGTGTTATTAGATGCAGGGTTTCTCACACCTTTGCGTTCCTTCTCCTTCTTTTGCTTCATTTTGTCTTCTCTTCCATCATCTGCTCTCATCCGGTCACCAGACATCAGCAGAAACAGAAACAGAGCAGAACAGAGAGTATACAAATATGGAAATGTGAAAAACAGAAAGATGTGTCATGTTCTTTTTCTGTCAACATGCAGTGGTTGTTCTTTCTTTACCTATCCTGTCTGATGAAACCCAGATAGAGACAAGAGACCCCAAAAGATGGAGAGCAAGAGATTGAGCGAGACTATTTTTTTTGCCCCGTTTTTGAATCCAGACCAAGTTTCTGTCATTTAAATGTCAACACGTTGATTAAAAAGGTTATGATGACACATCTCACACATGCACACACACACACACACGACACACCCAGAGCACAGCTGGAAGAGCTTTCTGGGATCAGGGGTTTTGTAAACACGAGTTAAGAGAGCATGCGTGTGTGTTTTCAAGGGTCTTACGCGTTCTGGGAAATAATATCCCAGCCAATGACAGATTTTCTAGCGGGGGGGTTGCCGGGCAGAATAGCTGCCCACTGATGTCATGAGAATCAGAGACTGCAGGAGAACTTAAGACACAGAGCTGATAGAGAGGGAGAGAGGGCAAGAGACAGAGAGAGAGGACAAATCTGACCTGAGTATGTGTTGTTTGCCTCTTTGTTACATCATTTCCACATGGGGATAATAACGTTTTATCCAGTCTTATTGTTTCTTACCTTGCAACCCAGCCTTTTTCATTTCAATCTAACTTCCAATACTTACTCTTTCTCTTGAATGACTTGAATTAGATAAGGCAATAGAGGCAACAGCACATGCAGTATTATATGTAGTAAATAGGCTAGAGCATCCAGAAGCACTGGTGTCGTGGGTTTATACAGTGTGTTTTAGTCAGTAGTGTGATCATTTCAGTCAGACCGTTGGCAAAAAGCAGGAGCTTCCTCAGCCAGGTGATGCTGCAAAGTATCAATCAACAGTTTTTTGTCAAATATTTGAAGTCTCAAGCTTAACTCAAGATAACCCAGGGTTATTTTCTCAGACTGCAGAAATCTCCTCCTGAGCCACAGAAAACATTGTACAACTGTTTTCACAGGCTGAATAGTTCTCTCTGAGCTTCGTGTCTAAAATTGGTGGAGTGCTCCTTTTAAACTGCTGGCTTAAAAATCACCACTTACTGCCCCTTGAATTTATTTAACAAAGTGCCGTTTTTGGCCTGATGCTTTGTTAAACACCATGCCATTTCAGTGTGTCAGTAAAAGTCAGTGATTATAGATAGATAATTTTATGTTGTACCAAGGGTGCTTCATTGGATTTCAATAGTAGAGTGCACCTTAGCCATCTTGATACGGTTATGACTGCGCCCCTGTAAAACCAGCCTGTCTGTGTGTGTATGTGGAGGAGTTTTGTAAAAAGCAACAGGTGGAAAACTGCACTCCTTGCTTTGATGGTGTGTAATGCGTGTGTGTGCCCTCCACCCATCTCTCTCTCTCTCTCTTTCTCTCTCTCTCTCTCTCTCTCTCTCTCTCTAATTATCCCTCAGTCTTTTTCTCCCATCCACATGTATCTTGCCCTCTCATCTCCCCGTCTTCCCAGCCACATTCAGGACTTTGAAGAGTCTCTCTCTCTTTGATAATGAGCCAAATTTGGCCTCTGGCTGTAAGAGATGGAAACAAGCTGTGCCTAATGTCTGTGTGTTTGATTTTGTTCAGGTGTAAGCGTGTGTGTTGTTGTTTATAGTGGATAATGCCCCTTATTGTAAAGAAAAGGCCCATCCTTAAACATCATTAAAAGCACATATTAGTGTTTTATTTTCTTTTAGGTGGTTTGCTTTTCTTATTCTCGAGGATGACTACACATACAGTACGGTCACATTATGATTAACTGGACTCCAAACCTCAAATGACATTTTCCTTAAATAGAAGTTCAACGATGCAGTCACTGAAACTCTGTCTTTAAACTTAATAAATGCCATATTTGGAATAATATTTAGACAGTGTTGTGAAAAGGTTCTTCAATGCAGCAAAGTTTGACGAGCTATTTAGGCAATGCATTTTTAGAGCATTATTTAAATGATGGGACTCCAAATCCATAACTAAGCCAGACAGATGATCACATAAATGCTTTTAGAATATCTCTCGAAACCGATACTGATTAACAGCGTTTCAGTATTGGTAGAGAGAAGCTCTAACACTGCCAGGATTTGGGGCTGGATTCCCACTGTGCCACCCATCCTGAAGTATGTTCTCTGGGAAACTGTGAAGCAGTTAATTCTAAGCGTATTTATTCAAGTCTTTCACATTCTTTTCTAATGATTTCCCATGGTTTTCTTCACTGTGCTGTTTTTTTTTAAAGTCTGAGGTTTGTTGCTTAAATAGTCTTATGCGTCGGAGACATGCGTTGGTATGAAGAAACCCTGAACACACATCCGCTCACTCATCCCTCTGTCTGTGTGTCTCTCTCATGTATGTGTGTCTAACCTTATCCATATGTTCATACCGTCCTATGGGAATTTGTCTGGAGTGATTTTACATGTGTGTTTGGTTAGGCAGTCCTGTAATCATCATTGTAATCATTGGACTTTTACTGGCGAATAATCCAGATCTCAATTAATCCCAAATCAGGACATGTTAGGGAGTGTGCAGATGGGCAGTAAATTATTCTCGTCATGTGTCTCTCTAGATGCACAGACTATACTTTATTAATGTTAAAGTTTACAAGGTGCCACTGGAGGAATGCACATTTGTTTGAGTACTGTATTGTGCTGAGTAAGGTGCTGGTCTGACCATCAGGAGCAATTTGGCGTTGTATTGCTTAAGGGCACTTTGACGTGTAGACAGCGTCGAACCGCCATCCCTATTTAGTGAACAACCCATTCACACCAATGCCACAGCTGTTTCAGGTTACTTTAAGGCTAAGATAAAGACTTCTATACTACAACAACACATGATAAGATCATAACCTACAATACATTTTAATGTCACTGTGTATGTCAGACGTCTAAAAGTTGTTTGCAGGTCCCAAAAATTACATTTATGTTGAAGAACTTTTTTTTCCCTTTACTATCCTCTTAATCATTTCCTGACCCTACCAGATTCATCTTCCGACCCCTCAGGAACCACTGGACTAAACTGCCAAATATATAAAAGCAAATGAGTACTTATCGATGCATCAGTATTAACAGTCGAATAATGTAATAATGTATCAGTTACTAGGGCTGTTCTGAACTAGAGTATTTGTGCTTTAAATTTTGGTGATAATACTTGTCTATTTTTATATTGTTGCGCAGCCGCTTTCACTTAAGTATAGGATTTTCTTTCTCATTTAATCTGTCTCTCCTCTGTAGTTGAGCCAACAGGACCTGAGCTGGTCAATCCCTGCTATGCTGGGAACCATGACTGTGACACCACAGCCCAGTGCATCCCACTGGAGGGCCAGGCCTTCCAGTGCCAGTGTGCTACTGGTTACAGAGGAGATGGACGCAACTGTTATGGTATGGGCATGCATATACACATACAATTTACAATTCTGCAATTTCATTTAGCAGACGCTTTTATCCAAAGTGACATACATTCGATGGGGTTCAGTATCCTTCCTGTTAGAGAAGTCTTTCTGGATACACTGTCCAGCATTGTGACAGTGTATGTGCACTGCAAAGTACTTTATGGTGCTTTGCTTAGTCTAATGGTGTTGCTCCCCCTCAAACACTCACACACACAAACACATGCAGACAAAGTTAAAGACAGTTCAAGGCAGTGTGTCTGTGTTTCATCAACATCTGTCCACCCAACATAGATGGGGTCAAGTACAGGCTGGCTGGATGGAAGGAAGGAATCATCTGTGCTCTCGTCTTTTCTCTTCTCTTGGTCCCGTCCTGCCTTTCCCTCCTCCTCCAGGTTAATTCAGATTTAACAGGGACTTGCATGGCTTTAAGCTGGTGCGTGGCCTGTCATTAGCCCAGCAGCAGGTCTTGCTCTCCTGCTGACAGCACTAGGAAAGCCCTAGGCTCAGCCTTAGTTCCCATGATTGGGCCTCATAGGGTCACATAGTCTGTGTGTGGTTTTGTCCTGAATGTTGCACAGTACATCTAAGAACGCAGTCAAGAATCCAGGTGTGGGGGGTAACACAAACAAGCAGGCATACAATGTATATAAAAGCACCAGTAATGACACTTAATTACAGCTTTTACACTCAGCATACACATGCAGCAATGTACATGTTGTTAGACAGGGGATTCCTGGTTTACAGGCTCTTGAATTCATATAAAAACTGTCTCACTTTCTCTCACTGCAGACATAGACGAGTGTGCTGAGGGCTTGACTTCATGCGGTGCACATGCTCAGTGTGTGAACCTGCCTGGTAGCCATCGCTGCCAGTGCCAGAGTGGCTTTGAGTTTGGCTTCGATGGACGTAACTGTGTTGGTGAGTTGCAATGAGTGAAATGTACTGAAGTGAGTGTTCAGCAACGCTACAGACGGTGTGAAGCTGTATCTAGTGGTGCTTTCAGCTAAATGCGAAGGTCAGCATGCTAACATATTAATGTGTAGGGGATGATGTTTTCTATGTTCTTCTTAGTCACTGTGTGTTTTTGTGTCTGTTGAAATTGTTTCAACACGTTTCAACACCTGTTAATTATTCTCTAAAGTGAATGACAAGCCCCATTGTAGTGGTTTGTCTTTGAGCTGAGCTCCATGACACTCTATCGTTTAACTGAAAAACTACTTCAACAATATCAGCTATAAAGCCACTAAATATAAAGGCCTGACTTTAGAAAAACGTCAAGCACAACCACTAAACATGTTGCTTTGTGCTGAATCAAGCAGTCTCAGCCTGTCATCTTGCATGCACTGTAATTATGATAAATGTGATGCTCTTAACATGCAAATGAAATAAACCCTCAGTAAACATACTTTATTACAATGCCAACCATGCCATTCTCCCATCTCCACCATGCTCTCATCTTGTCCTTTCCTTAGTTTTGTTGTCAGTTACACTTGTTGGTTGCTGCATGTTCCAAAATGAGCTGAATATTTGGAAGAGACCCACATATTTGTGGGGATAGCAGTGCAGGCGTAGCATTTCTTTCACAACAGTAACGCACAGCTGCAAAAGCTAGGAAACACAGCAAGAGGGGAGGATGGGTGACAAATGGGAGAACAGGAGTGGGATTGAGAGGACTAATGTGAGAAAGAGAGGGTGAGATTAGATGGGAGAGGGGGTGAAAGTGGAAGACAAATAGAGCAATGACACAATGTGTGTTTTGCTTGGAATGTGTGGAGGAGAAAGGTCCTGCCGGTGTGTGTGTGTGCCCTCCTTTCACCCATCAGTATGAACTATTGATGAACTTCCTCTAAACCCTCCCTACCTCCCTCCCAGATAATATAATACTTTACATAAGACCTTGAAATTATCCAAAACCACAAACCAAATACAGATAAGATACCACAGGACTGAACTATTTCCAGCCAGCAGCCAGACATTATTTCACACATCAGTATAAATTTGCTGAGTTAGTGGAATTTATATTTATTTCCAAATTCCAATTTGAGGATTTATTTCTACATTTGCGGTCGTTGATTTTTTTTTTTTTTCTGCTTCCTCTGTTTTGTTAGATATTGACGAGTGCAGCTCCTCTCCATGTCACGTCAATGCCAGATGTATCAATGGACTGGGTTCCTTCCAGTGTCAGTGCCAGCCTGGGTTTTATGGTGATGGTTTCTACTGTTCCCAGCAGGAAGGTCAGTAAAATTGCCACTGTATGATAAACAAAAGTTGCAATATGACTCTAGTATAATTTTCAAAGATGTGCTTTGAGGTCGAACTATTGTGATCATGTTTTTATAATGGTTGTACAATTTGGGATCACATGAGTACTGATCAGTTTTCTTTTGTTTGTTTGATAGGAACATAAACAAATCGTTATGCGTGCAATGTGGAAATAACTGGAAGATTTGCTGGATAAATAACAATACATATCCAAAATGAATCCAATGATACGGGAGGAAAAAGAAAAAAACAGTAATTTTTTTTTTCTTTGACTACAGGACAGACAGTTCGTCCAAAGAGCCAGTGTGAGCAGCACAGAGACAGTCTGCAGAGCGGAGTGGAACAAGGCGGTCGTCCGAGCATTGGAGCCTTCATCCCCCAGTGCGACTCCGACGGACGGTACCGATCACTGCAGGTGAGCACAGGCTGGTGGTAAAGTACATGTCTGCATGATGACTGTAGTTAAATGATGTACTCATTTGGAAACATTTAATAATTCATTGCAGTGTCATGGCTCTACTGGACATTGTTGGTGTGTGGACAGTCGGGGGCAGGAGAGAGCAGGAACCAGGACTCCACCTGGTACAGCACCTAAAGACTGTGACAGACCAGGTGGATATACACCCACTGACAAAAACACACCTTTTCTATTGTATCAAAGAGTGATCAAAGTTAACTCTTTCCCTATAAATTGGTTATCAAGAAAACAAGTCAACTGGTGTATTTAATTTTTTATTATGCTCCTCTTTATCTCTCCAGATGAACCAGAGCGTCCTAAAACTCACTGTGAGCACCACAGAGACAGTGTTCAGACCACCAGTCCAGAGGGATATCCTATAGTTGGAGCCTACGTCCCTCAGTGTGATGCTAATGGAGAGTACATACCTTTGCAGGTTTGAAACAAATTAAGTCTTTGACAGACAGTTGTAGCACCTCCAACTGAAAAATTGATTATTTTTTTATTTTGTTATATTTAACATTTTATACTGATAAAATATATTGTTGATTTTTCTGATATTATTTACCGCAGTGTCATGGCTCCTCTGGACATTGTTGGTGCGTAGAAAGAAACGGACAGGAGAGAGCCGGAACAAGAACGCCACCTGGTACAACACCCACAGACTGTGACAGACCAGGTGCGAAAAATGCATTCTGTTCTCTGAATGTGCCAATTTGGTCAGATTGCTCCATGCAAACACACAAATATTATCTTTGCCTCTGAGCATTTTAGGCAATAGCCACTTACATTACTGGGGTACTTCACTAATTTGGTGTTTCGCAGAGGCAGAGATATCTTGACTTTTAGTCCTGAGTATAGGTCAAGTTCCAAAAACACTGGGTCCTGCATTTGTGACTGGATAGTGTCTTTCATCCTTCCTTTTCTACCCTCCCTATCTGGCAAACACCCACATCTTTCAAACTCCCCGTCTCCAGTTTGTAATGCCGACTTTATTTTATAAATTTGTAGTCTCCAAGCCCAAGCTGAGATAACCCTTATGACCTCACCTTCACTACATCATCATTTGTTTTCTCAGACTTATGGTTAGGGTTTGACATAGCTCAGACAAAGCTCCTCTGGAAACACAGAAGACTTTCTGCAATTGTTTTCATAGCTTTAGTTGGATTAAGCATAACCAGTAATCTAAACTTGTTGTGTAAAATGGGTGGAGTGCCCCGTTTAAAAGCCAACTGATACACTAATATGGAACAGCAACAATTATGGGCTACTAAGTATGAACTTTCACACCCGGTTTTCATATTAGCTGCTGAAGCCTGTCGTATTGTTTTCATGGATGTCAACCTTGACCCAGGGGGTACATCTGGCCATTAAATCACAAAAAAAAATGCTCATATATGCAGATGACACCATCATGGTGTCCCTCATCATGGGCAAGGAGGAGGTGGAGGAGAAAAGATGAAGCTCAAAAGGGACCTGCCTTCTTGAACATACTGTCTTAAAGCTTATTATTTATTTGATGTTTTTCTTCCTTTACAGATGAACCAGAGCGTCCTAAAACTCACTGTGAGCACCACAGAGACAGTGTTCAGACCACCAGTCCAGAGGGATATCCTATAGTTGGAGCCTACGTCCCTCAGTGTGATGCTAATGGACAATATAGACCATTACAAGTCAGTGCTTGTAATTTGTTTAATCCATGACACATTATTTTCATATCAGTAAATCAACTGTAATTTAGAAAGTTTAAATATGTGACTTAATTATGGTTATTGCAATTGTTATTACAGTGTCACGGTTCCTCTGGACATTGTTGGTGTGTGGACAGTAGGGGACAGGAGAGAGCAGGAACCAGGACACCACCTGGTACACAACCAAAGGACTGTGACAGACCAGGTGAGGTTTTGATTGGCAGCATGTGCACACTGCATTTAGTTTTCTGGCTGTTGTTTTGACTATGCAAGCACACCAAATTTAATCTACTGCATTTTGGAGGAAACTCCCAGCACTAGAATGAATCACTGTTGAAACAGACAACCTGGCATCCTTCTTGGTGGAGAGACCTTCACACATTAAAGGAATAGTTCAGGAATAGTTTGTTATTTTTACGTTATGGTTTTTGTATGTGTTAGATAAATGAGATAATAGTTAGTGAGCTTTAGAGGTGATGTAGGCGGTGTTTGTTTTACCTTTGAACAGAGCCAGGCTAGTAGTTTTCTTTGCTACCAGTCTTATTGCTAAGCTAAGATAATCACATTATGTATATCTAGTTTCATATTTAAGGCAGAGATAGGTATCAGTCTTCACATATAACGCTCATGAAGAAAGTGAATAAGCAATTTTTAAAACATATCAAACTATTTCCTATAGTAATTGAAAGTAAGGTGGCAGTGGATTAAAATTGGAGCTTGAAGCAACAACAACACCAAAAGTTAGGTTATAGAAATTTCCAGTGCACACATTCTGTTGTCAATTTTTCATTGTCTATAAAATACATTTTATGCTTTTCTTCCCAGATGAACCAGAGCGTCCTAAAACTCACTGTGAGCACCACAGAGACGGTGTTCAGACCACCAGTCCAGAGGGATATCCTATAGTTGGAGCCTATGTACCCCAGTGTGATGCTAATGGCCAATACACACCACTGCAGGTCAGCATTAATGACCAATTGGCTAACTGACAAACAGATGAAGTGGTATTGTTGTCGAATTTCATTTAATATAGCATAGGAAATTCTGACTGCATGAAATTAATACAAAAAAAATGTTTTTCAGTGTCATGGCTCTACTGGACATTGCTGGTGTGTAGACAGTCGGGGACAGGAGAGAGCAGGAACCAGGACATCACCTGGAGCACCACCTACAGACTGTGACAAACCAGGTGAGAAAGAAAAATATACATGAATAGACAGACCTGTCGCTCTACTCAGCTTCCCACAAGTGCTTAAAACTGTTTATCCACAGTAACAGTACCAGCGTCAGCAGGTGTATTATGTCATGGCTCTCCAAGGCTTTCTTGCAAAACATTGACCTGCGAACCCCCTAATTCTTCAACACCGTGACAAGTCAAACAGACAGCACGTTTACATGAGTGTGTGTCTAACCTTGTAAGTGGTGCACTATTGAGGTCAACGGGTCATAGCCTTGGAATGCCTGGAAAAACAGGTGATATCACCGTGAGACTGTGTGTGGTGGGAAGTTGAAAGCAAAGGATGGCAGAGTAAAACAGTAAGAAACAAGAAAAATGAGAAAAAAAGTACAGTTGATTTATATATTATTGCTATCAGCAAAAAGTAACTGCTTATTTTTTCTTACAGCAGATAAAAGTTGACACAGATATATACAGACTGGGTGGATTTTATGACCTTCGACCCCTTTTAACTATGAGTTGTCAGTAAGAAAATAAACATTACCCCAGTCATCCCTTTAAAATGTGCATTTAGAGAGTGCATTTGGAGATCTTTACACAAACACAGCCCAGTCAACACATCCAGCATTAACCTAAAGTAGTAGCCTATACGGTAAAGGATGATGTAGCTACAATACAAAATGATATTTCGCAAAAGGATCATTAGAAAAAGCGTTAAAATGTAACAATTGACACTGCGTTTGTGTTCATAATTAGCATTAAAATGAAGACTGACTATGTGCTTCATTGTGGAGAAGAATATGTACATGATCCTGTTATTGTCCATCTTTCTCAACCAGATGAACCAGAGCGTCCCAAAACTCACTGTGAGCAGCACAGAGACAGTGTCCAGACCACCAGTCCAGAGGGATATCCTATACCAGGAGTGTTTGTTCCTCAGTGTGATTCAAATGGACAATACAGAGCTCAACAGGTAAGATCTGGTTTTGATGTATGGAGACATAATGTCTTTGCTCTGTCATTATGATTACTTTTATTGTGTATTTCAGTGTCATGGTTCCTCTGGACATTGCTGGTGTGTGGACAGTAGGGGACAGGAGAGAGTAGGAACCAGGACTCCACCTGGTGCACCAACTGTAGACTGTGACAGACCAGGTGAGACTGCTGGTGCTAGCTGCACAAGATTTGTTACATCCAAACTTGTCAGGACATATAGACACATTCAAGGATTGGGTCTCAGCTAAACGGGAAACCAGAATGAAGGGGAGAGTAAATGATCTATGGCAGGTAAAATCACTGTGAGGCTTTAAGAATGAGCTTTAGGAACTTACAAGAATACTTTTGGAGCCCAGTCAGAAAGGATTTGTAGTACACAATGCAGGATAAGAGTAGATATTCAGCAAGCTAGTAGCAGCAGTAGCAGGAAGGTTTTGGGTTGTCCCAACAGAGCTGATGGATCTAGTATGTGGAGTAATAGTAGTGGGCTCTGTACTGAACCATGTGGTACTTCAGTGCAGAAGACGTGTATAAAGCAGTCAGGGAGGAGACGGTATGTCCTAACCCTGTTAAAAGCCTTTAAAAGTGGAAAGCTTGTATATCCCAATAAGAGGACATGGAAGAGTAATGTACTCTTAAAAATAATTGTTTGTACATGGATGATATTACTTTGTAAGAGTCGAATTGCTGTTCCTAAATGTTATAGCTGACGATCAGTGGAAGGTCCATAAGAAAACATAATGACTCACCTATGTTTTGCTTGTAACACCAAGAATGAATTATGAAATGTGTAAAAATGTTTTATCCAGATGAACCAGAGCGTCCTAAAACTCACTGTGAGCACCACAGAGACGGTGTTCAGACCACCAGTCCAGAGGGATATCCTATAGTTGGAGCCTATGTACCCCAGTGTGATGCTAATGGCCAGTACATACCACTGCAGGTACACATCTTTTACCAGACTTATTTCACTCATTTTTGCCTGTGCTTTACTTTTTTTGGATTATCTTGAATAGAATTGTAGATAAGATACCTAAATGATCTTTATTATTGTTTCAGTGCCACGGCTCTTCTGGACACTGCTGGTGTGTGGACAGTCGGGGACAGGAGAGAGCAGGAACCAGGACACCACCTGGTACACAACCCAAAGATTGTGACAAACCAGGTAAGGAGAAAGATGTTTCTTTTAATTGTTTCCTTGAGAAGAAAAGTTCACTAGCAAAACAATGACGTTTCAGATTGTGTTGTTTTTTTTATTTGCATTGTGATGTATTATGTACTTACTAATGTTTCCATTCTATTTTAAATTTTGGAAATAATTCTTAGATGAACCAGAGCGTCCTAAAACTCACTGTGAGCAGCACAGAGACAGTGTCCAGACCACCAGTCCAGAGGGATATCCTATACCAGGAGTGTTTGTTCCTCAGTGTGATTCAAATGGACAATACAGAGCTCAACAGGTATCATTCCAACTATTTTGTAAATGAGATATACTGTGTATTCTTATTCTGTATTGTTATGGCTGTTACAGTGATTATTATGTCTATTTCAGTGTCATGGCTCTACTGGACATTGTTGGTGCGTGGACAGTAGGGGACAGGAGAGAGCAGGAACCAGGACTCCACCTGGTACACAACCAAAGGACTGTGACAGACCGGGTGAGACTGCTAATTCTTGCTGCCCAGGACTAGTTGGACCAAGTTTCATATTGATCAAAACTCTCTGGGTGAATCTGTGCATCAGGTTGGAAGATCTCAAATAAGAAGTAGGAGGCATGAAGGTGCAGGAAGATGAGGCATAATATCTGGGAGACACAAACATTCTGCAAAACTCTAGATGATCTGTAGTGGTTGATGACAGTACTGTAGGAGTCCAGCCAGGGAGGATTTTTAATAGTTTATATAGGATATCAGGAGATCTTAAACAAGCTGCTGAGCAGCGTCAAATGTTGTACAGTGCAGACCTACAGAACGAGAAATGTGCGTACTGACTGTGAAGTATTCAGGATATGTCAGGGATCATATGAAGACTGCTGTATGTGCAGGAATCATTGTGATACTATCAAAGAGGATGGAGAGGTATTTCAGAGGTCAGCTCGCCAAGATAGTTGATTGACATCAGCCTAGTGGTATAGATTAATAGATTTAATAAAGCATGAAGTCTATATGGCCAATCTGTGAAACATTACTGACATGCTGATTCAATAAAGCATAATACCTCGCCAGGGTTGATTCTAGGCTTGATTTGTTAGGAAAAAACGTGTTTGTTAATAACTTGTAAAAACTTGTAAATGTTTTCCAGATGAACCAGAGCGTCCTAAAACTCACTGTGAACACCACAGAGAAAGAGCACAGTCTACTACTTCAGAGGGATATCCCATAGTTGGAGCTTATGTGCCCCAGTGCGATGCTGAAGGACAGTACCTACCACTGCAGGTTAGCATCGAATGACAGACCTATTTAACTGTCTTTCACCCTGACTTAATATTACTTTGCCTCACTTGGATTCATAGACATAATACCTGATTTATCTTTCTGTACTGTGTTAGTGCCACAGCTCTACGGGACATTGCTGGTGTGTGGACAGCAGGGGACAGGAGAGAGCAGGGACGAGGACACCACCTGGTACACAACCCAAAGAATGTGACAAACCAGGTGAGATTTCAATTTGCAGCATGTGCACATGGGAGGAGAAAGATTCTGTGCCTTCCTTTATCCTGCCAAAGACCCCGTGGGTTATGTTTCATATATGTATATATATGTATATATAATATTCACATATGAGAGTTACGGTGCATATACAAGGTGGTCTCAACATCTTAGCTAAGGAGCGGGAGGCCAGAGTGAAGGAGCAGGATGATGACACATAGTTTTAGGAGTTAGACACAAACAATCTGTAGCATTCTGGATGAGTTGTACAAGCTGACAAGAATCCTTTATGAGGCCAGCCAGACATATTTATAGTGTATAGTTTATGTAGGATATGAGAAGAGCTTGAGCAAGCCAAATGTTGTAGACTGCAGACCCATAGGACAGGAAATGTCCATGATGCATGCCAGATGGTCAAAAGGGATTGTATCAAAGTAACAGTCTGTGTAGTAGCCACTATTATTTTAACAACAGAGAGAAGTTGCAGAAATCAGGGTCGATTACTACAATGTTCTCGTACACCAGAAGGTCTTAGAGACAGGTGCATCGGATCAAAACCAAAAGTAATTGGCAGAATACAGGATTTTTGGGTTTTTTCACAGTCAGAGGTCCTGATTACCAAGGAACAATATAGTTTTCTTCCTGCTAAATTGAGGTGCACAGACTCCAGCCTCCATCTGCGTATGTTCCTGAAAAAGGACAAGAAAGATGAATGTCATCTGCATAGAGTTGATAGGATGGGAAAAGACAGCAAAGAGGGCAGTCTCTGCAGTCAAGGGACAAACCAACCAAGTTGAGCTTCAATAAATGTTCAGTAAATCATAAAGACTTAGAGTTTTGTCAAGAACAGTTTTGTGTTTTTTAATAAATTATGTACATTTTTTTTTTTTTTTCAGATGAACCAGAGCGTCCTAAAACTCACTGTGAGCAGCACAGAGACAGTGTTCAGACCACCAGTCCAGAGGGATATCCTATAGTTGGAGCCTATGTACCTCAGTGTGATGCTGAGGGACAGTACATATCTCAACAGGTGAAACTGTGATTTCCCTGCAAACACAAATTTTACTCTTTTTCTTTTTTGTGTTTTTGTTCTTATTATTACTGATAATGTTATGCATTTCAGTGTCACGGCTCCACTGGACATTGTTGGTGTGTGGACGTTAGGGGACAGGAGAGAGCAGGAACCAGGACCCCACCTGGTACTCCACATGTAGACTGTGACAGGCCAGGTGAGACTGTTATCATACATTGAGACACTTTGGAGTTTCAGATATATAGAGATATTGATTCGGCCAAGGTTTGTGCATCCTGGTTAGTTTAGCATAAAGACTGGACATGGGTGGAAAAAGGCTGGCTCTATTTAAAGGGAACACAATCTACCGAGCAGCACCTGCAAAGCTCACTGAAGTCTGCAAAGTGACAGTAAGACTCCAGGAGGTCCTCTCTGCCTCTCTGTGACTCTGTGATGCTCTCTCACACTCTAATACACACACACAGGCCGTTCTATAAAGTCACTTCTTGCTATATAAATTCCATTTATGACTGTCCAAACATCTGAAGTGGTCATTTTGTGGCAAGATGAGCCCTTTTCTGTTGCTGGGCAACCAAACCAAAACACGACGGGCTGCCTGACCAGCTGAGTGACAGTGTTACACCCACCCTGCAGATGCACACACACACACACACACACACAGAAACACACGCCTGTATGTATGAATGTATGTATTTGCTCTGCTTTTTTTCAAACCTAGCTCATTTGAACTAAGTTTGTCTCTTTTCTACTTTACCTCATATTCAGTTAAACTCATTCACACCTGGAAGCTGCACAGTGGTTACTGCTCTGCGGTCTTATTCAGGGATTCTTCTGTAATAGTACTTGATGAAAGGACAGGGCATTTCCTGCTCATTTTTGGTTTGCCATTCATATCCACTGGTCCGAATTAGGAGTTTAGACAAGAAACGTCATTTGCGTGGATGTAACCCCATAATTAGATAATTTTATTCATTTGCAACCAATTTAGCAGTTTACGTGATGCAGGCATCAAACACCCACATTAAAATGTGTGTGCTGGTTGAAGTTAGTCTGTATTTATGCCTACCCACATGTACAACTCATAGCCAACACAGTAAGTCAGCCTGAGGATTGAAATATCATTGATTTAGTGGGCAGTCCACGTGCTGTTGATTCCTGGGAAGGACGTCAGAGACACAGGAACCACTAAATTCAGCTGGCCATGTGGTTAAACAGTAAATAGAAGTAAAACCAAGTGATTCATCAGACTGGATTTCAGCTTGCTAACCTCCACTACAATAAATCCTGCTGGAAAAAACCTATTATGAGACATCAGTCTAATTGTTTAGTTAGTCTTTGCCTCGCTTTACCTCTCTGATCACTCACTATAGAGCTGTCCTCTTCTCACCCGCCTTCCAAATATTATCCTAATCCCCTTCTTAGTCTAGAAACTGTGCACTGTCTCACATGAGAAATTTACAGAGAGTGAGAGAGGCCAGTATAAACATTAGTGAAGCCTAAAATGGTTTTGGGTTTAGTTTTAAAGCTCTGCTGTAAATTGAGTTATAAAAGGGATTTTACAAGACAAACAGTATGGACAAATCTGTGTATGTGTGTGTGCCTCTTTAAACACAGGGCCTCCCCACACCATTAATCAGGCACTCCACCTATCGCTATGATAAACTTGAGCTAGAAAACACACCTAATATAATTAAATAATGATAAATGACAGCAGAATGTGGTCTGAATTGTAATTTTATAACCATGCAGCATTATATTCAACGTCACAGTAACAGCGTTGGGTGTGTTTGATTCTTGTCCCCCTCAGTCCCTGTGGCTCCCACCCAGCGCCCTGAGAGCGTGTGTGAGAGATGGAGGACCAGTTTGATTGAGCACTATGGTGGAAAACCAGAGCCACAACAATATGTGCCTCAGTGCGAGCCAGATGGACAGTTCAGGTACATGCCACACACACACACACACACACACACAAAAACAGGACTTGAAACTGTTTTCTTGACAAACCACTTGAATTGTCTCTCAGTCCAGTCCAGTGTTATGGAGAGACCACTTATTGCTGGTGTGTGGACCAGGACGGACGGGAGGTTGCTGGTACCCGATCACACGATATTGTCAAACCTGCATGTAAGTATCTTTTCAAACATTTGTCTGTGTATGTGGTCAGAATTGCATGTGGACGTGCTGTTATTTTTACCCATCCAATCTCGTCCCAGGCCTTCCCTCAGTGGCCCCGCCCACTGTACGCCCATTTCCCCGCCCAGATGTGACCCCTCCGACCAACACTGACATCACACTGCTGTACGCTCAGGGACAGAAAATAGGGGCGCTGCCTCTCAACGGGACCAGACTAGATGCATCCCGGTCCAAAACACTACTGACTCTACATGTAAGAGATGAATGGATAGATACACATAGATATTCCGTCTCTGTTGTTTTGTACTGTTTATTTATTTAGGTAATTCTGCACATAAATAGTTCTTGTTAGGGTTTTTTTTTTGTTTAGATGTTTAGAGTTAAAAAATCAGAAAGGAAGTGCTCCACTTGTTGTTTTGTGTCTCATTATGTAGGTGGATATCTGCTGCTTGTGATCACCTTGCATTTGAGGTCTTTTCCAATAGAACACAGTTATCTAAGCGTTGCTAATTAAGTTTGATCAGTTCTAGTTAGTGCAACATTAAGTTAGTTGAGCTAGTTTTAAGCTAGTTAAGTAGTGACTGACTTGTATTTACTTTATACAGCAAAGCATCCAGAGGTTAAGAGACAGAACAGTACATGGAAGAAATAAAAAAAGAGGCGAGTTGCATTAGATCAACACTGACGTGACTGTAATTATGTTGATACTCCTCATTATGTGTGTGCTCATGTTCATATGTGTGTGTCCAGGGTTCCATAGTTGTTGGTATAGCCCATGACTGCAAAGAGAACCGAGTCTACTGGACAGATTTGTCTGCAAGAACAATCAACAGAGCTTCAATGGCGCCTGGAGCCGAGCCCGAGATACTCATAAACACAAGTAAGAGAGCACACACGCACACACTCCTTCATTTCCATAATAACTGTTGTATGATGTTTTCAATGATCTCAATCCTTTCTAAATGGTCTCCCTGCTCTATGTAGATCTGGTCAGTCCAGAGGGTTTGGCGGTGGACGTCAAACGTAGGTTGATGTTCTGGGTGGACTCAAACCCTGACGTGATCGAAAGCGCCAACCTGGATGGCAGTGGGAGGCGGACACTGTTTGACACAGACTTGGTGAACCCCCGGGCCATCATAGTGGTCTCTTCCACCGGGTAAAGCCCCTTGTCTACCTACCATCTTCTCTTTTTGTCTGCTGGCATTTTTTTGTTTTGTCTTGCTTAAAGCAAAAAAACAAAAACCTCATCAACAGAAAACCCGAACAATTCAACTTTCAAAAACCTGCCTCTTCTGAAACCTTGGGACAGTTTAGTCTGGATGTGCAAACATGTACAAATCACTTCCATAAGCAAGAAACAAACAAGCGCCCACACACTCTCTTCGCAATCAAGT
The DNA here is from genome assembly GCA_025331565.1 of Holacanthus passer. Taxonomy (NCBI): domain Eukaryota; kingdom Metazoa; phylum Chordata; class Actinopteri; family Pomacanthidae; genus Holacanthus; species Holacanthus passer. The sequence goes on along the minus strand of JAFREQ010000209.1, from coordinate 12,146 downwards.
GTAACATCCTGGATGTGCTGCACTGAAGCAGAATGAGTTTTCACTGTATCCAGAGTGACTTCATATTAGAAGAGGGCACAGATGACTCTCAGCGCATTAGCACGACCATGAAATCCAACACATTTACTGGAAGTCCTGAGAGCAGGCTATGAGTAAGCAGGTCTGTATCTAATTCATTAGTACAGTGCACATTTTTTTATAACCATTTTGTAGAAAGATTTTGTGTTAACTCTGATTTCTGGACTTGGCAGACAGTGACCCAAACATGACTTCATCGGTGAGAGATAGATGATTGCAGGAAAATGAATGGGATGTGGTTTTCAGGATGAAGTGTCTCTTTAGTAACGCTCGTTTGATCATTCTGTCATATAAGTGACTTTTAGTGCTTTCTCTGACAGTGTTGCACCAAACTGAGCCAAGAAAACTGCACTAGATTTACTGTTGCTGTTAATCCTGGACAGACACACACAAACACACACACACACACACACACAATGAAAGCATCTGGCCGTCATCACTCAGCTCTCCAGGAATAACATCTGCTTTTCATCATTGCAACTAATCACATAATCAACAGGTATGCGTGTGTGTGTGTGTGTGTGTGTGTGTGTGTGTGTGTGTGTGTGTGTGTGTGTGTGTGTTAATGTGTTTGATACCAATGTTTAAACATCGCAGCAATAACCCAAATCATAAAACCTTAAATGTGTGTTTCACAAAATTGGTTTGATAGTTTAAAGTTCTTTTCTGACTGAAGGCCAAGTGTGTGTGTGTGTGTGTGTGTCTCTGTCTGTCTGTGTGTTCTGACAAAAAGCCAAGTCCTAAAGGTAATTACTGCTTCACATGGGTACACTTATGATTACAAATGTGCTCTGTGATTTCTGAGCCTGCATATGTTGCCCTTATATGCACACACACACACACACACACACACACAGAAACATCACCACACACAGCAGAGCAGACGCAACAAAATTACATGCACACACATTATAAAGGCATGTGCACGTGTATGAACGTCTCATACGCCTACATCTGCTCACCCATAGGTTCATCAAACTGATTAATGTACACACACATAGACGCGTGGTGTGTGTGTGTGTGTGTGTGTGTGTGTGTGTGTGTGTGCTGATTGCTCATGTGGTGTGTATTACCTGTCGTTCCCAGTGGACTGCCCACATGTGCACCATCATCTACAGATGAAAAGCAGCGTGGCATCATAAGCAGCCCACACACACTCAGCCTGAGGCTGTGTTGTCATGCTGCTGAGCAAACATTTTGGAGCTTTTGAAATGTTGCAAACAATAAAATATGATCTGATCCATTACAAAAACACATCCACGAGAAATGTGAAGGAACTAGTTTATTCAAAACTGACAAATGTGCCTGTTTGTGTGGTCCATATTTTCGGATGTATACAGATGAAACACCCACAAAAAATGCACGGGAAGAGCCAGAGGTCAAAGGTCGCACGTTGCTCAGAGTAACCTGACCGTGACCTCATCAGCGTGAGACAGCTGGTCCCTCGAGCCCTGTGCTCTTGTACCTTTATGGACCCCCTCATGTGGCTGTATGAATGCTTGTGTGTGGTTTCCCTCTTGTCTCATTATATTAGCCAGATCCCAGCGCTCAGTACCAAAAAACAATTCATGCAACAAGTCTAACAAAAATATGTTGACTTGTGCACTGGTCGACAGAGTGCAAATCCAGCTTTGATAAGGATCAATTATTAGCAGAAGTTCAGTGTCATAAGTTCTACAATCTCTCACTCATGTTTTTCTCTCTGCAGCACTCTGTATTGGACAGACTGGAACCGAGATGCTCCTAAGATCGAGAGCTCGTCAGTGGATGGTCAGAACCGCAGGGTGGTGGTGTCTGACGGCATTGGTTTGCCAAACGCTCTCACGTTTGACTCTTCTTCAGGACAAATCTGCTGGGCCGATGCAGGTAAACACTACTTCTATTATTAAGCTCACCACTGCTGTCAATGTGACCACTGGCGAACTGCCTCTGCCATTATTACCAGTACAACTACTTAAAGGAGTTGAGGGAGACTTGTTCTCTTCACTTTTCAAAATCCTGGATTTAGAAGACCTGCAGGAAAGAAAGCTATAGAAAAAAAAAGTTTTTATTTACGGTTTATTTTTCCTCTCAAAATATGCAGGCATTGAAGATCAGTCAAAGATAAAGATCAGTGGTTTTGTAGTAAAGATTTAAAATGTATGTGACCCATTGATCTAAATTTGCTTCTTTAGTGCTAATATTAGTTCTACAATTACTATTTATACACCTATTATATATTATTCGATTTTTGTAGTATTTCTATTTTGCTACTTCATACTTTTCTTCCACTACATGTTTGTTAAATATTGTACTTTTTACTCCACTACATTTATCTGCTCTGATTATGTGAAATTATGAAACTAAAGTGAAATGCTATTTATATATTAATACAACAGTGGGAGGCACAATAATCCACTTAGTATCTAAAAAACAATATACTGAAGATAATAATGATCCATCTTTTTCTTTTGCTCTGGACGTCAGGTACAAAGCGTTTAGAGTGTGTATCCCCGGATGGTTCAGGTCGAAGAGTGATCCACCCCAGCCTCAACTACCCATTCAGCATGGTCTACTACAGGAACCACTTCTACTACACCGACTGGAGGAGGTAGTCATGTTTATTCACCTCTCTGTCTGTTTACTACAGCCTTTATTCCTGCTCACCTGTCAATGAGCCGTCTCTCCTTCTGCTGCCTTGTAGGGACGGAGTCATCGCAGTGAGCAAAGACAGTAGTCAGTTCACTGATGAATACCTGCCCGACCAGCGCTCTCACCTGTATGGCATTGCCATAGCAACCAGCCACTGTCTATGAGGTGAGATATGTGTGTTGTGTAAACAAGAACTTTTTTAGATTTGAATGAAAGCTCAACATTGTTTGATGCATTAGTGAGTTAATGTGCTGTGTTTCTCACCCAAGTCTTCAACCTAAAATTGAATGATTTAAATTGTGGGATCTTGTCTCCATTAGGAAAATGAGTCCCCACAGTGTGACTGTGATTTATATCCCCACAGCATGAGCAATACATGGACCACTCTCTTTCTCTCACTCTCTCTCTCTCTCTCTCTCACACACACACACACACACACACACACTTTTCAGACTCTGTTCAGACTGGTAATTTTGTCTCTATATCATAATAATCAAACACTCTCTCTCTTTATCTCACACACACACACGCACACACACACTGACTTCGAAGGTGTACCAGACAGTGAGCTCATTGGTTTGTGCACAGTGATGTCATCACATCAGTCAACTTCCACCAGATGTCACCTTAACCCTGCAGGCTGCTTTTACGCCGACACAGAAAACACTGTTAACCCAACACAGGGAGGTAGTGAATGAATGCTGCACTCAAGTCTAATGGAAACACAGGATATATGAACTCTTTACACTCTGTCTACACAGGCTGTGCAGTGAAAGCAGCACATTGGCAGCTTCAGTCCTCTGCCCATATCTACAGGATGTGTTCAGGCACAGTATTGAGTGTAGGTCACCTGCAACACACAATCACTGTAGTTATGCGCTGTAAAAATACACGTTGTAATGTGCACGTTTGAACTATTCATTTTATATACAATATAATCATAGATTTTGGATTTTTCAGCGAGTGAAAGTAGCAGATGTAATTTATTTTAAGAATTATTAACAAGGTAATTGAACTTTTGTCCTATTAAACACTATTTATATGTCATAAAACATGTCTGAATGGAATTTTAGAGTTTGTTTTCCTTTAAACAGTCTTGATTCAAGTGACCATTAAAATGCAACATATACATCAGTAAAAACTAAATATAATAAATTAATCAACTTAAACATCAAATATGAGTAATATGAATATAAAGTAAATAATCACCACAATATTGGATGTTTAATTGTTTGAATGAGAAGCTGAGCTCTGAAGGTTAAAAGTCAGATTTTTTTCTGCTGCTTGAAATGCTGCTTTTGCTGTGTAAAGGCCTAAAACCCAAAGTTTGTGTTTCATCAACCTGCACAGGAAACATTCATCACACAGCTGGCTTACGCCCTCTCCTCCACACCTATGTGTATGTGTGTGTGTCTGCATTCACTTCACATACACCCAGGAACAACGATTACACAGCTGTCTGCGACCCTCTACTTGTGGCCTGTGTGTATGTGCACATGAGACCAAAGAACAATGATTACACAGCTGTGTACGACCCTCTACCTGTATTTTGTGTTTGTGTGTGTCATGTTTGATGTGTTGATGTCTGCAGATGTCTTCAAGTCCTTTCAAAGCCTCATGTTAAAGTACAAAGTAGCACTCTAAACACAGGATAATCCCTAAAGTAGCACCTTGGCAGGTGTCGTCGTCAGAGCTACACACATTTGCAGAGAGCGTAAAATCTGGTCACAATACACTAGTTTGTGCGTTTGACTGTCAAAATGGTCAGAATGAAGGCCGTCACTAGTGTGTGTTGCTGTAAATGTCACATCTGCATGGCCTCAAACACTCTCTAAACCCTCAGATGAAATAACAGCCGCTAGCTTCAAAGATTTGCGCTGTAATTCTGACCATGATGACAGCTCTAAAACACACTTGTTAAGGGTTTGGAAGCTGGTTGTAAGAGGCTTAAAAGTTGTTATTGTTGAATACACGAACACACATTCACACATGCTCTTTGACGGAGATAATTCTCAGTTGCCACAAGTTGTTAAGTGTAGGGCTTTGTTCAGGATGGAGGGTCTGTTTGTTCTGTCATTAGGCCGCCACAGCACTTAAGCTTTCTTCCTGTCACATTTAGATTCACGCAGGAAGAGAAAATCAGACCGTTAGCCCTTCATTTCCTCCTGCAGAGTCATAAAAATGAGCCATTTTGTCTTCTAAATTTCTGATTTCTGTTTCAGGGAGCCACTAATGACAGACTGGCAGCCACAGGGTCCTTTGGTGCTAAAGTTCTGGGGTGATTCAGGACCCCCCTAAAAAGTGCTCTGTTCAGTGTCCCTCAGAAGAAAGGACACTCAGTAGGGAGCAAGATGGCTTCCTGTTGCCAGATCGACCATCTGAGCAAATTTACAACCCCTCCACTCACCCCGACCCAAACCCAATTATCTCACCTGAAAGATATAACCCCAAAATAAATGTTTTGTAAATTTGTTTTATACCTCATTTTTAGTTTTTTTTTCTACTGTATTTTTGTACGTGAGTTGTTTTTGTTTTTCAATTGATTAAAGCTACAGAACAATGAAACCAGATTTAAAATGTATGAGTGTAGGTTTTTCTGTTTTTTTTTTTATAACCAAAGAGGAATGACATGAAGAGCTTTAAAACTGTTTGAGCCAAAGTTCTGCTGTGAAGCTGAACATCATCATTTCTTTTTGCTCAACTGGCCACGGTGGCTTATAAATTAATTCAGAGTGGATTCTGGACAGATAGACAAACAACAAAAAGGAATAGTTGAATGTTTTGGGAAGTTTGTTAATCACTTTCTTAGTTACATGTTCAAATTGATACCACTCCCATGTCTTTACATTAAATATGAAGCTAGAGCCAGCTGAATGAACACATTCTTTTTAAATATCTTTTTAAATCCATACACAAACTGAAATCTGAAATCGTAATTTCAGATAAACTAGGCTAAGCTTATTATTTTCTGGCTCTAACTTAATATTTAGCACAAAGACAAGAGAGTAGTTTCAATCTTCTCAAATTCACAAATAAACTTATTTCCCAAACTTTCAAATTATGACAACAAAAGAAACTGCAAAGAATTTAACTGATGGAAGTTAAAATTACCTGATTAGAAGTGGAAGTAACATGTTACATTACAAACTCACAAACCTTCATTTTTTTTTTTAGCGTGGAAAATCATTGCCATTGTTGAGTGACTGAAATAATTTTTGTAATCAGATTACAAAGTAATGATGTATTTCCCTCAGCCCTGTGTGCCACAGTCAGATCACAGCGACTACAGCCCGGCCATATTTCTCAGCACTACTAATCTGTATTTCACACAAGATGAAAAGACATTAATTTCTTTTTCTGCCAAATATTTTTACTACTACTACATTTCAAATCTTTTATCTTTTTATAAGATGTGATATTTATAACAATAAAATGTGATTTGGTACTTGACAGACATCTGTGGTTATTGTGTTTTAAATGTTGGTGTTCAAACTCTGATGCTCCTTTACGATGCTTAACAGAGAAAAATAAGAAGCACAGGAGCCAAACTCTGTTCAGCTGTCTTTATATGTTCTCACACACAGCATCCATGTAAACAAGTTCAAAAAGAGCTTTTCTTCAATCTGCAAAAAATGTTTACTCTGCAAGACAAAAGATACAAACATAACTGTCAGTTTGAATATTTCAGAAGCTTCTGTCTCAAGAAGTGGTTTCTGTTGAGGAAGAGATTTTGGTAGCCAGGAGATGATCAGAACGTCCAACCAAAGGCTCTTAATTAATTATGCTAATTGCATCTGAAAACGTTGCTCCAAATTCCCAATTTGAACAGTCTGATCTCATGCAATAACGGAAAAAATACAAACTCATTTGTCCATTTCAAATAAAGAAAGGCGTTTCTTCTCAAAATCAAATTCAAACTCCCGCGGTTCAGTCCCTCCATTCATTCCTCCAGCATCCCTCTTCATCCTCACTCATCTGCCGACCTTGCCCAGCCTGTGGTCTGTCTTGGGGTCAGCTATGATGGCCTGAACGGCTACGATGGCCTCGTTGATCTTGGTCTGGAGCTCCCTCAGCTCCTCAATGTGCAGCAGGCGCAGGATCTGAGCCGCTTCGTTCAGAGTCGCGTCTGAGAAGAAATTCGTTTTACTTTCCGGTAGATGATTACGTTTTATTGGATACATAAGTGTTCACACTGCTCCACGCCGCAGCACTCAGCGAGATTTCTGATCACAGCACTGTTGTCTGCGTGGATGTCAATGCACATTTTAAGTTTTTGGGTTTTTTTTCTTGTGAAATACCTGTAAAAGCCTTAAAAATAAGTAAACTTCAACAACGATTTGTGCATGCTGTACCTCTTACATCATAAAAAGCAGCACTCACCTCCCGTGTCGAAACCCAAGATGTGCTTGTCTAAAGCTACTGGGACACCCTGGGAAACACAGGCACATACACACGTTACAAATATACATGACTGGTACAACGGTCATAATTAAGTTACCATGCAGTGGAAACAAGGCCTAAAATTCCAGATATGTTGGCCTCTGGTGCTTCGATGATTCTTGATACAAAATATATGCATCTTCAGTTTACAATACCTCTCTATTCTGGTTGGCTTTACCGATGGCTTCTGGAGAAAGTCTCTCCTGGATCAGAATACGAATGGCCTGAACATGAAACCACAACCAAAGTAATTAATATGACAATTCCCTATTAAATACATATATGGTGTTGTTAAAAATAAGTATAAAGTCTAAGAAGCCTGACTCATGAGACAGATACTAAATCTAAATTCATCATCTGAGTTCATTAAACAGGAATTTCAAAGCCACAAGAAAATATCTTAATGAACATATACAGCATATGAGTGCACTCCCACCTTGAGCATAACCAGGTAGTCATCATGTCGCTGGATCTTGAGGATGTTGGCCAGAGCTGTCACTCCTGCTTTGAAATCTGGGGAATTGCCTGCAAAACACAAAGAAATAATGACTTCATCTTTCACCTGGTGCAAAGAACGACAAGATAGATAAGGCATTGTGGGACTTTATTAGTCCCACAATGGGGAAATTTGCAAATAGGGAAATGTGAGACAGCAAAGTGCAAGGACAGGCAGAGGAGTGTTTCTACTTACTGTCAAGGTTGACCAGAGGGTCCACTACTTTGTCACTGTTGCTGGAGGCTGTCAGTGGCTCACAGTTCTTATATTTCTCCACTGAGGATAGACACACAAACACAACCTTATATACACTGACCTCTTGCCAGTCAGTCAATCAGTGCCAGTTTGTAGCATTGTACATATTAATATGTCATGTGAGGATAAAGACAAAGAACATGTTCTGACTTCATTTGTTACTGGTTTCTTCCCATTGTGGGACGAATAAAGGTATATCTTATCATATCTTAAGAATAACAGGTGGTGAGCTGGTATCGTTAGAAAACATTATTCCCTTTACAATGGCTCCATCTACTGGTTATCATCAGTATTACAGCACAGTAAGACAGCATGTATTGCACATATTTACAGCCATATTGTTGGTCTATATCATCAGCCTTGACAAAAGCTCAACTAGGAAATATGCTTCAAAGTCACTGTATCCAGGGTGATCCTTTAAATCTGTTCACTGACATCATCACAAATAATGTTGCAATTATCACAACAGGCATCTTACCATTGTCTCCATATTCATAGCGGACAGCCAGGCCCAGTAACCAGTCGACAGCCTCCTGCTTCTCCTGTACTCCAAATGGACAGTTCAGATCCTGCAGGTACTGCACACAGGGGAAGGACATTTAAACACACGTTGTGTTTGTAAAAAAAGTGCTGAGAGTTGTATAACAATGACAGTGCAGTTCTCCAGTAGCAGCCAAGACCAGTTTCCTATTCAAAAATCCCATTCATGTCAGCCTAAATGTGGCATCTGTAAAAGTCAAATGCCAAGGCTTCTTCCTGTCTGGATGATGGTTTAAACTGGCAGCAGTGTGATGGTGGTCTCACCTTCTGGTAGGCTTGGGGCCAGTCTGAGCTGGGGATGTTCCTCAGGTTTCCTCTGTCCTCTATCTTATAATGTCTAATCTTCTGGTCCTCCAGCCATACAATGCAGTTTCGAAACTGGCTCTCATCTGAGCAGAGAGAGGAGACAGATGCACGTGAGCAGATCTGAACTGACTGAGCGAAAATGAATGAACAAATGAATAAATCTCAACCTCAGTCATGTCTGTTAAATAGCTACGGATTACAGGACGAATATAGTTAACATTAGTTTGGTAAAGTCACTGCTTTGACAGAAGAGTCATTGATTTTATATTTAGCTAAAACAGCCTTTTTCATTCTATTGTGTTCGTTGCTAAATTGAGTCATAAAGTAGCACCATTAGCAATTTCCTGAGCAAAATTGAGCCTTTTAACTACACTGTATTAGAATTTGCTATGCCGAATAAAAGTGTTTTGTACTTAGAGGTTGTAAAATATTTTACCTTGTGTTCTAACAAACATACAGGTTTGTAAGCCACAAAGCACCATGACACTATTATTTTAGAAGTAGAGTTTGGCACGTCGTTGTCTCCAATGACAGGACTACACACACGTTAAACTCACTGAGCTAAATTCAAGAGCTCATTCAAGCGCATTTTTCTTACCTGTGCAGTCAAAACCATTTGGATTGTGATAATCTAACGCTGTCAGTTTTCTCCGAAACATTTTCTGGGTATTTTCGTGTTTTGATCAGCGCTTTTTAGAGCTAACAGCTGGCTAACCTGTCTGCCTTTCCTGCTAGCTGTCAGTATGTGACACTACGCATGCGCCGCGGACAGCCTTTAACTTCCTGTTGAAACTATCAAATTAAAATTCTCCTTCCTCATCCACCCGCAACACAATGACCCAAGCTGAGTGGGAAGAAGTACTCAGATTTCGTACTTAAGTAAAAGCAGCAATACCACAGTGTAGAAATACTCTGATACAAGTAAACTCATGCGTTTTAAGTATAAGTATAATAAGTAAAAATATATAATTATAAGCATCAAAATATACTTAAAATACAAAAGTAAAATTACTCACTATGTAGAATGACAGCATATTTCAGAAAATGCAGATAATATTTTTATATTTCATATCTTAACTCTCACATTTCCATGCAACTGTTTTTGGAAAAACTTCTTAATGATGAAGCCAAAATATTGCAAAAAATCCTTCAGCTGCTGTGGTGAGGTTGGTAAATGACAGAAAGGGGAAAACGGTTGGTGGAGACATACATTTTTCATATGTTGATGTTGAGCTCCCTGCTTCTTCTTCTTCTTCATCCCAGTGGCAAATACAAGCACCACAGAGTTCATCAGGATCTGACATTAATACAATTAAAAAGCAAAAATGTGTCTTACACAAGGTGGGAAGCAGCAATGAAAAAATATCAGGGCCGGAGTGGGACTCATTGTCGGCCCTGGAGTTTCATGCCTCAGACCAGCCCACTTTAGATCACAACCTATTATTATTAAAATCATGTAATTTTAACCTTACATGTTAAGTCTACAATAGCGCACTGTTCTGTAAAACCTTGTAATTCAGTGTATTTTTCTAAAATATTTCCAATTCAGTGCAAGGGTTGCTTCACAATGTAGATTTATTTCAGTGCACATCTCCAACATTATTCTTTACAACACATCTTTTTCAACAATATCAGAATCTATATTCTGTTCGAATAAGTGTTCACAGATATCCAAACCTTAAAAATCAAATAAAAGAATAAATAAAAAATATTAATTATTACAGTTATTATTATTATTATTATTATTATTATTATTTCATCCTATTCCCTTTCAATTGTGGGCTTTGTGTGTTTACTATCTTTTAATGATAAAAAAATATAATGACTCACTACTATCGTTTGGGCATAGAAAGTGGTTATAGTGGAACTAATGCTTGTTCACACACTCTGTTACAACAGCTCACCTGTTCCTTCCATACTGACAGGAGCAATCCCCTCATCACGACTGGCTCCTGGCTCTGCTTCTGACACTAAATCACATTTTAAAAACGGTCATAATTCTCAGCACAAATCCCCCTTTTTACAAAGCCTTCTGATCAATTCAGGTCAGTTTCATTAATGTGGTGCTGAATCATCCAGCATCTCAGGGCACTTATCATATAGAGCTGGTCTACACCATACTCTTCATTATATTCATTCTAATAATATTCACTCAATGAGCAGTCCTACCTGCCCATTCTGGACTTGTGGGCTCATGGCTGATGCTTGGTGCTGGATCTTGCTTCTGACTCTGAGGGGCTACAAGACAAAGTTTACCAGTTATGAGGCGTCGCATCATACTATTATTTCAATTATATAACGTTATGTTATGTGGCACAACATCACACAATTCATTGACTTGATAATGAATTAACTTGAACGGTGGAAGTAACCATTACCCTCTTTATTCTATTTTCTCTGCACGTTAGAGCAAAGTTGTGATACCTTTGAAAAAGTAATTATACACACATCTGAACATATATTGTTGTAGCAATAAAATAAGATGTGTGATTTAAAACAATTAAACATGTTAAAAATACATTTATACTGTAAATGGATTTCTTTTGCTTTGCTGAAGTTGTGGAAATAAATAATAAATAGAGACAGTTACACACAATATTTCAATGCAAAAACAAGAATGAAAAACATTCTTCCTGCTGCACTTATATCAACACATATTCACCATATCTGCTGTTTGTGCTTCTGTCCATTGCAGCTGTCTCACCCCCACTTGGTACAGTCTGGCTTCCCCCTTCTATAACCCTAATCGGACTCTTCCACTTCCTGTTTGGCCCTTTTACCTGGAGGACCAAGGATGGAGCACGTGCTACAAACATTTGGGTGAGTGGGACTCAAGTGAATTTAAATGTCTAAAGAAATAAGACTGAAAACGTATGTGTCGTGATGTTATTAACACCAACAGAACAAATAAAGTGTTCAGTGTTTACCTGCTGATTACAGTCAAATTTAACCAGTGTAAGATTCACCTGCAGACAGTCACCTGGATGATAATCAGCCAATGAACAATATGAACAAGACTGCAGTGTGCTGCACAGCATGTTTCATATATCATTTTATGAGTTTCCTTGTTGCACATGAAAGTGAATCACATATGCATAAGTCAAAATTACTAGCTAAAGATTTTTATGAGACATAATGGAGTTTTATTGTCTGATTTTGACTAACTCATTTGTGTTGCAAGTTCAAACTTTTCTTTTTCACACTTGTAGATCTCGGAGTGTAATTGTTGTCATTGTATTGTTTTTTTCATGTAAAACTGAGAATTTGTTGAAGTTTGTTCTGTTGCACACAGTTATTCTTTATTTCGTTTGGTGCATCTGTATAATATAGAATATATACTGGTTTGGTGCGAGTCACATTTCAAGTCTCGGCTGTTCTCGCGTGAGTACATCTCATCACC